>CM067371.1:27263648-27331254 GCA_034401795.1 Chaetoderma sp. LZ-2023a
ATAGAACCAATTTTGACCTTAAAATCCATCAAATAAAAAATCCAATATGTCCGCCAAACATGCTACATTTTGATTGGCCCACGGTGGCCATGTTTTTTGACGGAGCAACTTCCCTTGGACAAACTTTAATGGCCCTTAGTCCCTAATCATATCTCCCAAATTTTGGCCTGATCCATTCAGTGGTTCTAGAGAAGTCGTTTTCGGGAAAACTAGGTCATCCAAGATGGCTGCCGAACCATTCGGTCAATCAAGTCGTCTTGAACAAACTTGGCTTACTTCTTTGCCTAGATGAGGTTTCATAAGTTTTGAATCGATTCCCCAAGCCGTTTCGGAGAACGAGATTTTTTAGACATTTCTAAAAATCGGCCAATATCCAAGATGGCCACCAGCCAAATTGGCCGATCGGCTTCGTTTGAACAAAATGAAATCTCTATGCCATAAGGATGCTTCCTGCCAAATATAATTCAACTCAGCCCAGTAGTTCTCGAGAAGACATTTTCAATTTCCCATTGCTTTAGTATGGGAGCTTTTGGCGGGAAAATGAGCCAAGATGGCTGCCAAACCATTTATCCGACAGTTTCGAAAATTTGAGATCAGAATACCCAAAAACCTATATAAAACAAATTTCGGCCTCAAAATCCATTAAATAAAAAAATCCAATATGGCCACCAAACATGCTATATTTTGAATGGCCCACGGCAGCCATGTTTTTGACGGATCAACTTCTCTTGAACAAAGTTTACTGGCCCTTAGTCCCTAATCATATCTGCCAAATTTCGGCCTGATCCCTTCAGCGGTTCTGGAGAAGTTATTTTCGCTAAAACTAGGTCACCCAAGATGGCCGCCGAACTATTTGTCCAATTAAGTTCCCTTGAACAAATTTGGTTGAGCTCTTGCCCTAGATCATATTTCATGAGGTTTCCTTCAATCCCGCTATCGGTTTCGGAGAAGATTTTTAGACGTTTCAAAAAATCGGCTAAAATCAAAGATGCTGCCGGCCTAATTGGCTGATCGGCTTCCTTTGAACAAACTTGGATGCCTATGCCCTAAGGATGCTTCCTGCCAAATATAATTGAAATTGGCCCCGCGGTTCTTGAGAAGAAGTCGTTTAAAGGAAAAGTTGACGGATGGACGGATGGTCACCACGACATGAGCTAATAATCGATCGCGATCGTTCAAATAATCGCGCAAGCCTACATTAAGGTATGCCATCGCAAATCCTTACCCGTTCACCAACTTTGACCTTCTCTGCCACGCCCCATCTCAGAACTGGGAGCGGAGCCTAATGTAAACGTTTAACGTTGCCTCGCATATATGCGTAACTAATGTAGCAAATTTGTTTGATTTCCACCAACTTTGACACTCTGCCCCCACTCGGCCCTTCCCCCAAACCCATCCTGGCGGGTGGAACCTAATGTAAATGCTGTCTTGCAGTTCACAATCATATCGGTAACTCACATAACAAATTTAACTGATTTTCACAAAACAGTTTCAGAATAGATAGCCGGATGGACAGACAGATGGTTGCAGGAAATTGCAATATTACCTCCATTTTTTCAAAATAAGTGGAGATCATAAAACAAACTTTTTTGGACTTGAATTAATGGGAAAAAATTAAACGTCCAGTTTTGAACTTAATTTGACTGGAAGCCATCGATTTCTAATGCAGCAATGTCTTCCAATCCAATTATGTTCAAAATATTCAATAGAACATTTCTAACGTCGTGTTCAAAATTGTACCAACAAACGTATTTCAGTCTTTATTTTGGAAACATGTTAATTTATTTCTGAGCTGCTATATAGTCCAGAAATTCAAATTAACAATGGCCAAAATTGTTTAATTACATTTTCCATCAAGGTGAATGTCCATTTGCTGGCCAAGAGAAGACTATTTTAGAAAATTTACCACTGGAATGACTGGCTCGGTCATCGAGCCAGTGATTCCAGTGTTAAGTTTTCGAAAACAATCTCTTGGATTGGATATGGAGATTCCTCGTTAAATGGTTAACCAGGACGACCCATGAATGAGATGGACGGTAAATCCTTGTAACCATAGTGACTTACAATTAGTCCTTCACCCTTTAACACTTATATCCACAAAAATGGCTTCTACAGTGGTCTTGGAAAATTCTGATTTGCAGACCAAGAGAAGATTATTTTAAAAGATTTATTATCACTAGAATGACTGGATCGATAACCAAGCCAGTCATTCAGTTATATATTTTCAAAAAAGGTGTTTTGGTCTGCAAATCTATATTTTCTATGTGAACAAATCTGAGCATTGGTTAAAGTGATCCTGAAGCAATAAACTAGCAAAGTGTGTGATTTACTGTTCTCAGACTTGTGACACTTAGATTAACTCATTAACAATTTTGACACAGTAGAGTAGAAGACAGACTAGTGTACGCATTGAATACAGTGTTGCATACGAACCATGTACATGGAAATGCATCGCAGATTTCGGATCATGCCCAGATTGTGGAATCCTAGTGCATAGCCACACCCTTTCCTGTGTTAAAACTTGAGCCAATTCGGACCAGTAGTTTCTGAGATATCCAAACATCCAGAATTTGATCTGATCCAGATCCGAGTTCTTTTATCTAGACCATGGCCCAAATCTGGAAATCATCTTGCAAGTTCCACGGTTGTGTTAAAATTTCAGCCAAATCGGATCAGCAGTTTTTGAGATACAGCTCCGGAGACAGACAGACAGACAAACAAACAGAGACACACAGCACAGTGTTTCTCATGGCATCTAAATTTTGGAGGTCCCAGGGACCACACACCCTGAAATCTGAGGGTACCCTGCTGAAACCTTGGGGTCCCAAAACTCAAATTTGGAGTTCCCAAACAGTATTATCTCATTCATGCTAAAATTAGAGGGTACCCACAACTATGAATTATGTACGGTATGTCCCAGGCTAAATTTGGTAGGTATTTTTATGCAAAAGCCTATAAATCTACTTAGTATTTAACAATCATACAAGATTTTCAGGGGTCCCACGGGACCCACTACCATTACTCTTGTAGGTCCCAGGCTGAATTTTGGGGGTATATACCCTAAAAAGGACCCTTATGAGAATCACTGAAACAGAGACAGACAAATAGCTACACAACGATAGAAAGATATATAGACACAGACACACAAAAACCTGATCACAATACACTCTTCCCCTTACATGTCGAGTGTAATAAAACAACAACACAACGTACCAGCATTCTTGCTAGCAGCATCCATAGCCGTCATCCGTGAGCTTTGCTCGCTCGTTGCCGATTCTTTCATAGCAAAGTATATGAGACTGGCAAATGCGTACTCGTTATAGCTCTGCAATACGTCCTCGTCTATGCTGTCGTACACGTTCAACTTCTCAGCACGGGTGATATTGTCCAGTGAGAATATTGGCATGGATTCTGTACGATACGCCACCACTGACCTGATACAGAATTTTAATAAATGCCTGTTGAATTAACCCTTTCAATGACATGATTAAATAAATTCTTTTCGAATCAAAACATATTCTGTTTAATATTTTGAGATTAATATGACTGGAATCCATTGATGCAGCAATGGATTCCAGTCATATTAATCCCAAAATATTCAACAGCTTTCCTGTATATTAGCTTCATAATTGAGCAACAAGGAATTGATGGGTGAAATGGTTAAAGAGAATAAATAAGAACAGGCAGCCAAGATATACAGAAAACACAAACTTGTGTTACGGTGCTAGCCGAGCATATGTGCTCATTCGAGTAGCTACAGTTTGGTAAATGATGCACACACATTATTTCACCCAAACGACTAACACGAGCACTAGCTGAAACCCAAAACAGACACCAGACAAGTATGACAAACTATGTAGTCACGGGTGGATTGAAATTACTCGAGCATGGACATTTAAAAATATTTCCGGGGACTGAAGCGTCTATGAAATCCCATGATTTAAGTCACGCCCACTCTAATAAGATTTTCTAGATCTGCCGCTGGCAGATGTTACGACATAAACGGCTTTGTCAGCAATCTCAAATGGTTGCCTAATACTAATTGCAAGCCATAACCAAAAATTGACAAGACAAATTTCAAAATAAGTTCTGAAGCCTATGATATCGCCGCAATTTTGATTAACCATTTAATGGTCATATTTGGTCAAGTAAATTTTAATATCTACCTATTGAATATCCATAATTTATAGGCCAAGAGAAAGCAATATTTGAAAATATTTCACTAGAATGACTGGCTCGGTTATTGAGCCAGTCATTCTAGTGGTAAATTTTCAAAAATTGTATTCTCTTAGCCTGCAAATGGACACTCCACAAGACCATAAAAGGCTGGCATGGTCAATAGAGTTAAAATTAGCTACAATATTCATGCATAGGATGATATTGGCCACCAGCATAAGACAGCAATGGAATGCATGTCACAAAATTTGATGCGAAGGAACTGATTGTTCCCCTAGAGGTTACAGTACGCAATAACTTAACAAAGTTAACATGTTCCCATAACAAAATAAAATTTACAACACAAGGCAGCAATGTCTTTCACTCCAATGAACCTTTCCAGTTTTAGCTATGCCCCGCCCATCTCTATCTAAGCTCCAACCACACTTCACTTGTATTGGGATCGATCGATCGATCTCTGAACACCCTAACTACATGTATCAATTTTCATAAAACTATGCAGGTAAGCTATTGAATATTTTAAACTAATTCGACTGAGTGCTGTTGATGGCAGCAACAGCGCCCAACCGAATTAGTTTCAAAATATTCAACAGCATGTTTATTAAATAGGTAGCAAAGACATAATTCGTACGTGTCGGACTATGAAGCGTTAAGGATGGATTATTTCAAATCATTCATGACGTCATGATTAGGACGTCAACATACACGTCACTTAGTTTATTATGATGGTATATAATGAATGGATAAACTTGGAAAAGTGATTATATGTTCAAAATATTCAACAGAACATTCCTTAAATCGTGTTCAAAATTGTACTAAAGTTCAAACATGTTTCCATTTTTGTTCTGCAAACATGATAACTTATTTATGCACTCTACTTTAGGCCATCCATAAAAAAAATGTGTTTCCTGCAAACCAGGTGGGGAAATAAGACTTTTTTCCAATTATTAATTTATTTTAAAAAGGTCATACATATTTGTTTTTCAGATATTTTACGTCCATTAAATATGGTTGTAATTGTAAAATTTGTCATGTTTTTTTAATGTCACAGTTAGCAAATAGGGATTCTTCACATCGCATACAAAAGGCCTTAAAAAATTGTAATTTGTAGTTTGACAAATGTATGGGTGTTTTAGCATTTATGCTGGGTAGCAAAAAAAGAACAAATTGACCAGGGAGATTTACAGGACATGAAACTATATTTTATTTTGACCCTACAGTAGGTTACTTGTGGTGAATATCAGGGAACCAAATTTTACGTATGCAAATTTTGGTGCCTGAGAACGCATGCTTGGATTTGCACCTTTAAATCTAAAAAACCCAACTAAATCACAAAGCAACCAAACTGAGACACAGGGGAATATTTTGAAAATAAATTGACTAGTTCTTACCTGTTTGAAGAGGAGAAAGGTGTTTAAAACCTTTATGATCACGATTGGTCAAGAAAATCTATATTCAGCTCCAAAGTGAATGTCAATTTAAAAACTACGAGAAGAGCATTTTTGAAAGTTTACTACTGGAATGACTGCCACGAGAGATCGAGCCAGGCATTCCAGTGGTACATTTTCAAAAATAGTCTTCTCTTGGCCTGCAAATGAACAATTCCCAAGATATTTCCAGAGGACAGATTTGGCTGGCTTGACCATTAACTGTGTGGCCCCTTAATTTCAGCAGACGACATTTTCCACACGGTTTACCTCAAGATATGTAGCATGCTGAATATTTTGAAAAAAATTTGAATGAAATTTATTGATAGCTAAACCACCAACAACTTTCAGTCAAATTGTTTTCAAGATATTCAGCAGGTCCAGAGTTATTGCCCGCTGCAATTATTGTCTCATGGCTTGCATCTGTTAAACATAACTAACGAGTTAAGTGCGCGGTTCAAACAGACTTACCTAAAAACATTAAAATACATTGTACCATGGTCAAAGTCATATCCAGACTTAAGGATAGAGTCGGCTATAAACGCTGCATCGGCAAACACCGGCGGCCGTTTTCCAAGATCAGAGAAATGCATCAAGATCTTGTCACTATAGTATCTGTGTAGATGAAAAGAAAAAATACACATCATAAATACATATAAAGATTAGAAACGAGAATTAGATCTAGATTTCAATTTTTTCTAAATGCCCAAAAAAGTTCATCATATTTCATAAATTAAAAAGAAGCCGACAGATTCTCACAAACCCTGTCATTGTTAATATTTAAGTTAACGCTTTAACCCTTTGAAAATTTAACACTAGAATGACTGGCTCGGTTATCGAGCCAGTCATTCCAGTGAAAAATTTTCAAAAATATTCTCTTGGCCTGTAAACGGACATTTTTCAATACCGCTGTAGAAGCCGTTTTGGCTGATATGAGTGTTAATGGGTTAGATTCATGAATTTTGACATGCCATGAACTGTCAACAACGTCGATTCAGATTTCATGACTCATGCTTTCAGAGTACACCGTAGAAGCCACTTGCATTTAATACAGTTACCAAGCGGGGCATCAGCTCTGATCAAAATTCTAGTTGAACAAACAACAGTATTCCTCTTGCATTTCATTAATATGGCTGTATTTGAATGAACTGTTGTGAGCTATAAATCATAAACACAAAGATATTATTCACGTGATGACATCCTACCCCCACAATCATTCACGCAATGACATCATACCACAACAATCATTCACGTGATGGCATCATACCACAACAATCATTCACGCGATGACGCATCGTACTAACATAAGCCCAATCTACGCTGTTCGAGGCCGTACTTGCAGACCTGTGACTTCTCTCTATGTGAAGTAACATTACGCTAGTGGATTGGAGATAGCCAATCAGATTTCTGCCTACTTCACGCGATAGGCGAGAGTTCGTCTGGTTACAATCACAAAAACAATGGCGATCGCGACGCTGTTGATCTGGAAAGAGACATTTGCACAAGTTTGCAATAGTTTTGCTCTAAACAAGTTATCTGAGGAACAGAAAATGTGTAGATTCGTTTTCGGTAACAAAAACCGCTAGTTTGGTTTACGCACATGTGTAAATTTGTCTACTTCCTGATTTCTTATCGAGCAATCTCATTGGCGCAAGTTGACTGACCCCAGCTCATTAACATGTATGAAGCTCCGTGAACTTAGCACAAACATCAAAGGTGTGCAAGCACGGTACTCGATACAGAAACGTAGTGGGAGGGCAAGGGTCGTGCAGTAGGACAATAGCGATGACGTCACTCCATGATGTTGATGAGAAATTGAAGAAAATTACTATCCCTGGTGAAATTTACCACAAGGAATTCGAAAATAAGCAAACAATATATTTTTATTTTTTATTTAAAATATACAAAACATAATTTTGTGTGCATTAACCATTCTCCATTTAAGCTCCCTTTTAACACACTCAACGACAAATAGTACATTCTTTACAATATATACAAAACATGTAGCAGTTGGAAATCAATATGACGAAGTCATTGCTGCCTAAGGCAACAATGGCTTCCAGTCATATTAATTTTTTAAATATTTAAAGGTGTTCTTGTTTGTTTGCCCTGAGATTTTGATACAGGGAATTTATCAGTGAAACGGTTAAGCTCATAAACATACCTTTGGACGAAAAAAATTGAAATTTTCTAGAACAAATTCGAGGGTTAAAGGGTTAAAAAATGTTCAAATTTGGTCAAGAAAATTACAATTTTCTCATAGAAAATATTATTTGCAGATGAATTTAAGAATTTCAGAAAATTTACTACTGGGCTGACTGGCTCGATTATCATTATTATCGAGCCAGTTGCTCCAGTAGTAAAATTTCAAACTTCTCTTGCCCTGCAAATAGGTATTTCTCAAGGACGCCGCTGCCAAGAGTAGTTTGGTTGACTTGACAATTAAAGTGTTACCTTTGATATATATACACTCACCTCTTCAACATCGATCTTGCCTTATCTCCGACAACAGCGAGTTTTGTCTCTATATTAGCAGGTTGCTCTTTGAGTAACTGTTTGATTTGTCTGACGATGTTAGAGTGAACACCGCCGCATAAGCCACGATCTGAACACATGGCTATCACTAGATGATTGGGCATAGTTTCGTCTTGTAACACATTGGCCTTCTCGAAGAATGCTGCAAATGAAATGAATTTTCTAAATCTCTTGCTGCTTACAAGGCACAGAAAGCTTGATGTTATCAGAGGACACAACTTTTTCATACAGTGATTCAATAAGAAAATTGTGATTTCTTGCAATGCTACAGTACATACAAAATAAACCAAGAACAAATTTCTTCTATATCCGTGTCATTGATATATATTTTTCAATCAGGCTGCTGTGATGTGTCTATTTTGAAAAAAAAATTCTGAAAGCTGTTGCTGCGTTGTTTTAGCTTTTGACCCAAAAATTGGAACACATCTTTGGGAGACCTCAGGAAAGTTTCCAGCCAAGTTTGTAGAAGATCCTTCTACAAGATCCAGAGCTACATACATGTATTAAAAACGTTTTAAGAACAACAAGCACTCCATGCACGCATTAACCTATTAACACCGATATCAGCCAAAATAACTTCTACAGTGGTCTTAAAAATACCCATTTGCAGACCAAGAGAAGACTATTTTTGAAAATTTATCAAAGGAATGACTGGCTCGGTTATCGAGCCAGTCATTCCCGTGGTAAAATTTCAAAAATAGTCTTCTCTTGGTCTGCAAATGGACACTACTACATGTATGAGAAAATTAAAATTTTTAAAACAAATTTGAGGGTTAAAGGGTCAATGCTGGCATCTAGTGATGCGGGTAAAAGAGCGAAGATTGTGAACAATTTACGGGGTTGTGTTGACTGTTTAGAAATGACTTTGACTGGAAGCTGGTGCTGCTTAATAGTCAGAATTCACCAGTTTGACACCACTTTTTACTGACACTGTTACCAATATGTATGTGTGTCATGGCCCACACCAACCGACCAAGCTTATGCCTCTATTATATGAACCTTTCAAAACTGCAATGTACCAAATTTTTCAGAAAACCTTCGGAATTCGTAAGCATTTATGTTTAATATTATCTATATTATTTTGCAAATGAGAATATCACACCTTCAGATGATACATGTATTTTAATTTTCATACTTTCTCCAAAAGAGAAAATGCAGAAATTTCCACACTCTTCAAGACCTGGAAATTAGCTTCTTATAATTACATATTTTTATATCTTCACAGTACATACAGCATGTGTGAATGATGGATGGTTGTAGCGCTAAACCTTTATCACCAAAATGCAGCTAGTGTTTCCGGCAAGTTTTACTACCATCGAATGTAGCCATAATTTTAATCATACAACAATCTGGACCTTCCATGGAATTAAATGTCTCGCCTCTCTTCTCTATATCACTGACTTTAACCCTGTGGACTCAAATGTCAGCATGCTGCTTCCTAACATTATAGGCAACCATGTATCCAAGTTCAGTTCAGTTCCAATAGGATTAAACAGTCCTGAAATATAAATTTATATAAATGATTTGCTAAACACAAGTGCGACAACAAAGATAACCAGGGGGGGGTGTGTGTGTGATAACGACGTGCTGGGTAGTGGTCTGGTGATCTGACCGCTGTCCAGTAAAGTGGTGGGCTTTATCCTGCTAGATTAATCCCAATACCAAAAAATCTTAATCTATTCAGCTCCGAGTCACTGGTGGACATCCCGGCCACACAGGAAATAGAACAGCCTCCACACTACACAACTCCACCGACCAGCAATACAGGCATGCCAAGACAACAGCAGGTGGATCACTATATTCCAGAATCCAAGAGTGAAATCTACCTCAGACTTTTCGGCTCACCTACATCAATCAGTTCAGATAGTAGCATGGAAGTTTTCACAACAGAAAACCCTATAGTTGACGATGAGATGGCAGTTACGGTCACGGACCTGCATGTACACAGGGCCCACGACATGATTACAAAACTAAGTATGGACCATAAATTTAATAGAGACTGTTTACAATGCTATCTCACGCTAGAGATGGAACACAAGCACGCACCAGACTCAGCCTGGCAGAGAGTCCTCTACCACATGAGGACCAAAAGTGCTCACATTCCCATCTCATAAATCATTCAACTCTTTCTCATCCATACACCTTCATCACATTTTCATATAAAAAAAATCATGATATTCACCATGACTGTCAGTTTGCCAATTAAATACATCGTAGTTCTCACCACACGCTCCCTCTATACATGTTTTATGTCCAATATCACCTCATTGGTCACCATAAACTTCCAAAAGCAGAAACCCGCCATCAGGTTTCTATAGCAGAAAAAACTGCCTCTGATGAGTTCTACATATGAACGAAACGCCATAAGTCTGAATCATAGAAGGGTCCCCCAAGGTATTTATACACATTGGGCATTTCCATAAAAAGGAAGCACCACCCAATCGACTCCAGACAGAACCGAAACTCACCACCAAGGGGTGAGAAAAAGTAGACATACAGGTGTACGCACGTGTGCATGTATGTATGCACACATGCATCCACGCGTGTGTATGCGCGCATGCATGCCCAACAAAATTGGCTGAACCTAGCCCCTCCAAAAAAAAAAACACCCCAAAACAAGACAAATTATTTTTCACAGCACCGCCAAAAAATGGGATGCACCGCCAAACAAAGTGCACCACCAAAAAAGGTGCACTGACAAAAAGCCAACAAGCACCGCCAAAAATGGTGCACCACCAAAAAGCCAGTAAGCACCGCCAAATATGGTGCACCACCAAAAAGCCAGCAAAGCACCACCAAACCGCTAGAACCGCCACAATGGCCACCACCACGCACCGCCAAAACACCTGCATTGCCAAAACTGGTGAGCCGCCATGCCCTTATTTGGTCATAGCCCACATCTGGGTTCCAAACTGGGGAGTAAATCAGATTTCAAACCATTCAGACTTTGGTCTCACAAGTGAGTACAAGCGTCAGGCTTCACTGCCCATAGAGATAAAATATTACAATAGACTACATTGTTATTACGCCCCAACAAAGATAACCAAGCAATATGAAGTGACTAATCAGTACAAAGATACAAAGATAACCTGATGATGGTAGATAAAGTGACTACCTCTGCAGTGACCAGAACTCTCACCTCGTGCACCGTGTCCATATGGTCTTGCTGGACGAAGCTCACGCTCAGCCTTGGCAAACTTTGCCGCTGACACCATCTTCATGGATTTCGTAATCTTCTGGATATTCGTGACAGATTTGACACGCATGTTGACTGTAATTATGAAACAAAACAGATTGTAAAACGATGTGTACAGACATGTCAACACAGTGTCAGTTAGCATGTTTCTAAAACAAAATACATACATGTAAAATGTAATGTTGAATATTTTGAACATAATTACATTGGAAGACATTTGCTGCTTAAAATATTCAACAGAACATTTCTTTCGTGTTCAAAATTGTACCAACACGTTTCTCTTTTTGTTTTGGAAACATGGTAACTTCCGATACCCTTTCACCGACAAGTCCCCGAAAAGTAAATTCTTAACCAGATAAAAGTTATTCTGTTGAATATTTTGAAATTAATCTGACTGGAAGCCTTTACAACGGCTTCCAGTCAGATTAATTCCAACACATTCAACAGGTTTTTTGTATGGTTCCCTTGAAAATGAGAGATCGGGAATTAATCGGTGAAAGGGTTAATCGGTTTTAACACATTAAGCCTTGAAATTCCACTATTCCAAATTCTATACAGGAAGGCTGTTGAGTATTTTGAAAGTAATTTAACTGGAACAGTTCCCAGTCAAATTAATTAATTTCAAAGTTCTATTCAATGTCAGAATGTTCCTTACTGACCACACAAAGAACTTACTACCTTATCTGATCTCAAAATGTTAACCCTTTCATCGATAAATTCCTCATGTCTCATTTTTGAAATTAATTTGACTGGAAGGCAGCAACGGTTCACAGTTAAGTTACTTTCAAAATATTCAACAGAATAAGTTTCATATTGTAAAGAATATACATTAATTTTTTTCAGGGATTTGTTAGTGAAAGGGTTAAATGGCTGATACAGTAACCCTGGATTCATAACTCGAAATGCAATCTACAGCTTACGTGGTGCTTATATACTCAAGGACACCCATCTACATGTACCCCGCTATAAAGGAATAACTTTAAACATTCTAATTAGTGTGTCACCAGGACATCTTCTCGTCAGATTGGCAATACATTTGAAATATTTCTGGTATTTTATTCCGAATCAATTTCATTTTTACAATACATATATATGCGTATATATGAGGTAAGAATGTTTACATCGCGATAAAAATAGCTCAATTGTTGATGACACTACATGTACATGTATCTACATGTACAGTACATGTATGTGATACAATATTTTTACGTCCACTGGGCTGATCAACCCAGAAATTCAGTAGTATTTAAGGTATGTATCGTAAAAATTCTACTAGCCAGCTATCACGATGACTAAGGGATATGTACAGTACAGCTCATAAATAAGTTAGAATTTTTCACAAACAAAAACAGAAACACGTTAATTACTACAATTTTGAACACGATGTAAGAAATGTTCTGTTAAAATTTTGAACACAGTGGAATTGGCAGACATTGCTGCCTGAAGCCTCTCTCTCTGCCTGAGGCAGCAATGTCTTACAATCCAATTATGTTCAAAATATTCAAACGGTTAGTTTTAATTAATTCCAAGCTCTATGTGTACAGTACATAGGGTTAGGGTATACACTTACTCTCTTTTAGGGTCGCCATGCCACGCGCTTGTTGCACGCTGCAAAGAAAAACATTACAAAATTAATGACAGAACTATACAAAAAATGTAACCAATGGTATCTATGATCTGTCAATCAAATGATGCCATTAAAGCAGTGTTTTACTTTGTGGGGCGCAGAACGGTGCTCAACCATGACCTAATTTTGCAGCACACTGTCCTAAAACTTAATTTATTTAATTTTGACAACACACCCCTTAATTTTACAACAAAATTGCCCCAAATACCCTGATGTACATGTAGCGCCCTGCCTATTTGTCAATAAAGGTAAAACACCAAGGGTATTCTTTCAAGCGATATAACACTGAAGGGACAGACTTGGCTTTTACAAATTATTAACCAACAGACATGACAGAGTACATATAGGACATGTACTGATGCTCTACACCTTTCTTAGGAAAATCATAACTATGTTAGCCAATGGTGTAAAAGTTAAAGGGATGCTAATCTCATTTCAAATGTTGTATTGCACTGATAGATTATGGTTTATAGATTTCATATCATTCATATCCTGTCACATTCCATTATCTGTATCACAATTATCTGCTTGTAATATCGCGTAAGTGTTGCACAGTGATGGCTACCATTTTGTCTCATCAAGCCACACTGTATGATGTCATGTACAATAGGTGCAAATTCATTACATTCTTTATTATGTAACACTCATCCCGTTGAATATTTTGAAACTAATTAGACTGAAAGATGTTGCTGCCCTTGGCTTTAGTATTAGCGCACATCACCCTTAAATTTTAAGACCACTATTCATCCATTACTGATGAACGGATCTTGATAAAACTTGAGAATGGTACTCTATGGGCAATTACTGAACCCGATTTTCTATTCACTGCCCTGTTGGGTTTTAGAAGGACTGCCCACCCATATATATTAAGCTATATTTTGTACTCCTCCATTATTCAGGGATGTCCAAATTGCGCTAACGAAATGATCATTCGCGTTCAAGTTACGCTGCAGTTTTTCACGTAACCCATTTTTCGTTCGCGAGAAAAGTTGCCGATATTTCAGAGTTTACTTGAGCTTAAAAGCAGAAATCATATGCCAGAATTAAATATATAAATGCCAAACATGCCTATGATCACCGCTAGAAATATAAAATAACACAACATTTGTTATCGGAAATGGTATGATATGATGGTACGACGATCTGTCAAAATTCAACCATAGAACTATATATTTATGGATCTGTGATGCGCACTGACATGTTTTTTCATAACTGCGCAGCTTTGTCCCGCCACGCTACAATAACAGAATAAACTATGTAGCCATTTGCAAAATACAAAAGCTGGTTTTCCCAAATTTACTTGACTGATGATGATTAATTCTGTCTATTTCCGCCTATAAAAACTTGATATTTAACCAATAATGGCCTGTTAGACCATTGACATACCATCGGTTAAACGATAATATTCAATATTTCGTAATTTCACACTTGCAAAAATTGAAGCGCCGGGAAACTATGGTAGTTCAACTTGTAAAACACATTGCCATCGACAGCTTTCTTGTCGAGCGCACAATTTTCAGATTATCTAGTGAAAAACTAGTGTTCGGCGGGTAAATAATTGACTACAGCTATTTAGAGCGCGCCCGTTGAACATATCCAATGACATAGCTCGGCACATTCGGTTGTTGTCGGATTCACTATTTGATACAGTATAACGCAGAATGTTGCCGATTTTGAGAGGGATTTTTGTTTACTGTCTGTAAGATCGTCTGTAAGATCGAATTTAAATAAATACAAAAAATACATTAATTGCTTGATTTTAATTTGAAATACTACAGTTAAAGTGATGGGTTATCTACAATAAACTCTGGCCTCTAACAGAGAATCAGATTGTCAATCAAAATGAATACTGACGTAAAACATGAATCAGTGAGAACTAAAACTTTTAAGAAGTGGAGTCATTTCTATTTTGGACGTCCTGAAAAAAAATGGGTTACGCGAAGCAAATGGGTTATGCCAAAAAAATTTGCGTAACCCATTTTCGAGTTACGCTAATTTTCAATTTGGATGTGCCTGTTATTGATGACTGGATCTTAATAAAGTTGAGTGGGGTATTCTAAAGGGAACTATTTACCTTATAACAGCATGAACAGTTTACCACAGTGATTACAACTCAGGAGGTAAACTACATTGCGAGTTCTGCAGTTTCCTATGATTTTGGCTCTGTAGGAGAGGCCCGTGTGCTTACTAGTGAAAAATTTTCACGTAACCATATTTTTTACAGATGTTGTAATTCTTGGCTTCACATGGGAGAAGGGGGTTGCGGTGGATATCTGTGTTGTTGTGGTCTGGGTCTGGTAGTTTCGTCATGACTATGGTGTCTTTTATTGTTTTGTTCTTTTTGCAGCCAAACAACGGTGTGTCTGGGAAGGCCAGTCTGCAGCGCTCAGTGCTCTGTAGAAATGGCCAATATTGTCTTTTAACATCATCCCTGTGCGGTTGAATTAACAAACAAAGATTTGCCTCTGATTTGTTTTGGATGTTTTTGGCTTGGGAGTGGGGTTGATCAGGGAATGTCGCTCATTCGAGCGGGCCGTTTGGCAAGCTTTTTGTAGGATTTTTAGAGGATAACCATGGCGGTATAATGGTAATGCATTGTGAGGCTATTTCATCTGTTGATGAGAATATTCTCCTTAGTCTAAGGAACTGTCCATATGGCCTGGCATCTTTGCACAAGTTGAGGTGCGCAGAATCATAATGAAGGTATCCATGCGTGCCTGTGGGTTTGGGATACAGGTCGAACGTGACTTTGTTAGTTGGTGAGATCTGGACTATGGTGTCCAGGATGGAGACGTGTTGGTTTGATGTTTCCATTGTGAATTTGATACTGTGGTGGAAGGCGTTCATATAGGAGACGAATTCTAGGAGGGCGGTATGGCCATGTTCCAATATCATAAAGATGTCATCTATGTATCTAACGTAGTGCTGGTGATGATGGTGCGTCCTGTAGTAGGCGTTCTTCTAGGACGCGCATAGGTGCATGCTGCTTTGCTGCCCAGTGTTCTCCATTGAACTCGAAGCTGATGCATTCTAACACCAGTTTGAGACGGTTGCAGAGTCCTCTGATAGATAGATATCAGATAGATATAGTTATTTATAACAACACTGATTTCACGCTAAACACATGTATCCTAATTATTACAAATATAAATACAAACTTATCTTTAAACCCATTCAAACTCTAAGCGGTCTATCTCATTTTAATTTTCATACTTTCAAGCAATTTTTGTCATACGTCTTGATTCCGTTTTGGATCATTTGATGTTGGTCGGCATTACAAAATTAATGTGCAATACTAGAAACGTTGGTACATAAATCTAGTCATAAATTATTTTTATAAGGAAAGTATTTATCATGCTAAGCAGAGCATCATTTTTGAGGTGAGCTATCACTCTCGCTCACGCAGCTTGCTTACCTTTTCATCACAGGCGAGCAATTAAAAGCTCACCTTAAATCTTAAAACTTTAATCAAAATTTTAATATTTTACTACTTCACAGCAGATTTATAGCGTACATGTATGTCCAAATTTTCGTTCTGCAAGAGGGATGATTACTCGCTTAGCACTGTTTGTGGAGAGCAATTTTTAGCCCACCACGATTTTGTAGAAATGAAGCCCTGACTAAGACTGTTTTACGTGTATTTTGACTACAAAATTGTGGAATACACTTTGTTATATTTTGAACATACGAGGCCTGTATTGATTTCTAGGAGTCCGGGAATGTATCAAGGCAGAGATCGGTGTAAAGTAGAGCAATAAATTGTTATTATTATACACGTTAGTCTTACAAATTTGTTCTTTAAAAAAAATTTTCTAATACAAACTGCTGAGTTAGGAGGTGGGCTTCTAATACCGAGTTTTGCCATTGTTCTGCTAAGAAATCATTGGAGCTCATACATGTATGTCAAAGTTAGGAGGTGGGCTTCTATTAGAGCATGGACTTCAAACATTGTCAAATAGGCGAAATATGGTATATATGTACAAATAGGGTTGCACGATTTTTGCCTTGAAACATCGCGATCGATTTTATTTAAAAAATCGCCATTTTCGATTAAATCGTAGCTTCAAAGTCCCAAAAGTCTAAACCGGGGTAACATGACAAGTCACCAAAACTGGGACTTGGAATTTCTAGAAAAAGTTGAAATAAACGATACAAAAAAATAACACAAAATTAGAACACAATTTCATGCGACAAATTCTTACCATCCTACGTCTATGCTTAATGTATACCTTATATCCATAATCGCGGGAGTGAAATTATTAATTGGACCGCCTAAATATTGCGCATAGTTTGATAAACATCGTTTATTTCATCAAAATTTCACATAAAATGTCTTCAAGTAGAAATATAAATCCTGCTTCCGCTTATAGCCTCCATTTGTTGGACGAGTTTGTCATTACCCGAGTAGCGCGAAGACGATAATATTAGTACCCGGGGAGATACTGCGCAATCCATATACATAGGATGGTAGCTTTGAGCTACGACAGTAACGGCGTAAACGCATCCTACAGTGCAGTTTATAGTTGCTTTCAGCATGTACGATTTACATTTAACAGTAATCTTACTCAACAGAGCGCACAGTTGAAAATACAACATTCTGGAATGCTGTTGCGTTATTTTCTTTAATTAGGCATGACAACCGAATCAAAAGATTAGTACACAGCCTGAAATTGCTAAAAGAATTAAAAAGAATTATGTTCAGTGATTATTGCCTAACACTCTGCAACTAAATATATACTTGGTATTTCACGACAGACTTGGGGTCTGCAGTGAAAGAAAGAAAATTATATGGCAATTCGATGGAGTAACTAGTTGGTTTTCTCAATGACAAAGGTGTTACCTCGCTATTGTTAGCTTGTTTATCATACATGTAGTGCTTTGTGTTTTGATTAGGACTTAGTGAACACATGCGTGAAGCGACCATGAAAAAACACAATGGATACATGCACGAATGGATTATAACTATATTCTTTTACTGCTGAATGGCGAGTTTTAAAATCTTAGTCTGCTCAATTTTTTCACGATTTTTCGATTTCTTTTCAATTACATCGTAGAAAATCGCGATCTTTTTCATAATCGCGAAATTGCGCAAGCCTATGTACAAACAGTAGAACAGGACAGATACATTCATGAACATAAATGGATGGAGGGGAGAGGGTGGGTGGGAGGGTGTGGGGTGGGGGGAGCTTATATATTTTCATATTCTTATTTTTATAATACAGTTTTACATTAGTGTTTGTTCTGGTGAACAGGTGCCTTGTTAGTTAGATTACAGCACAGCTCATAAAAAAGCCCTGACTCGTTTCCAAAACAAGACAGTTAGTTAACATGTCAATTCACAAGAAATGTTCACCTGAACACTCTGAACATAGTCGGGCCGGAAGACAACGCCGCTTTGAGAAGCAATGGCTTCAATCAACTATGCTCATGCTCAGAGTATTCAACGGACATTTCATTTCGCTTCGTTCATTACACAGGCACTTCTAGGCGGTCAATATCGATTTACTATATGTCACCCATCTACATAAAAATTAGGGAAAAAAATTGAAGGGCCCCATGTAGTAAGCCAATACTGACCGGAGTTTATGATAACGAAAACTGGTACCGATAAGTTTGGTTAACTTATGATACAAACTATAATTTAATTTTGAGTAAAGTTTGATAGGACAATATACAGATAAACAATAATGTGTTAATATAAGCATTCTAACCATGATGGCATATAAATTGAGACCGATCGGCAAAACATTTTTGGTTTTTTGATGAGGTCGGGGGTGAGAAATTCACGGAACCGATAAGGGATAAACCGGAAAGAAACGCTTTACGCCGATCTCGCCCCTCGTCGATCTCGCCCGGTTATCTCGACCCCACAGAGGTGGGATCGCCGGTTACCAAAGAAACACATCTGTATCTGTATGAAATACTTGATCATGATCTGGATAGGTTATGTCGAAAAATTAACTGGAACTGCGTTCTTGATTGTCAGTCATGTGAAGATGCCTACAACACATTCCATACTGTGTGCACAGATGTATATGATCGCGCCTTTCCACTAAAAACAGCTAAGCAATTTAAACGAAACTTGACTAAACCATGGCTAACTAGGGGATTGATAGCTGATTGTCATAAGAAAAACACACTGTACTTAACATTTATCAAGCACCCTACAAAGTACAATGAATCTCAATATAAAAAATATCGCAAAAGACTAAACCAAGTAATCCGGAATGCCAAAATCAATCATTATCATAATACATTCATCAATCAGAAAGACAATATCAAAGAAACGTGGAAGTTAATAACGTCTCTACTGAATAAACAAAACAGGAAATCAGAGACGTCATTTAAGATTTATATATGATGACAATTAAGTTTTAACCGACAACCAATATATAGCAAATAAGCGTAATGAATATTTTATCAACATTGGACCCAGCCTATCGGAACAAATTAGGAATACCTCTAATACAAATATAGAAGATTATCTGACAGGCAGCTATCAATCCTCAGTTTTTCTAAATCCTACTAACACAGATGAAATCTCAAAAATCTTAATGCAAATAAACCTGAACAAAAGTGCAGGCATTGATAATTTTAAATAGAACATTTTTAAAAACTGTCTCTCACAAATATTAATCCCACTGAACCACATTTGTAATCTTTCCCTGGTGCAGGGTATATTCCTATCTCGGCTAAAAGTAGCACGGGTGACACCAATATATAAAGCCAAGGACTCTTCTGACTTCACTAATTAGTGGCCCGTCTCAGTGCTTCCACTATTTTCTAAACTTCTAGAAAGACTTTTCTACAATAGACTGATAAATTTCTTAAATAAATATTCTATTCTCTACAAAGCGCAATATGGATTTTGACAAAACCACTCCACAATGCTGGCTCTGATAGATATGTTGGAAAAAATAACAAATTCTCTAGAAAACAATGAACATATTCGTGGCATATTTCTTGATCTTTCTAAGGCTTTTGACACAATTGATCATAAGATTCTAATAAAAAAAAAATCTTATTATGGAGTGAGAGGAATTACCATAAATTGGATAACAAGTTATTTTCCAAACAGAGTACAGTGCGTACAATACAATGTAGCTTGCTCTAGCAATGGAAACCTAGTCTGTGGTGTCCCGCAGGGATCAATACTTGGACCTCTCATGTTTTTAATATATGTATATGAATGATTTACCCAATGTTTGTCAACACTTTTCATTAATACTGTTTGCAGATGACACCAATGCTTTTTGCCACAACAAGAACATAGAAACACCGTATAAAAATGTAAATGAAGAAATGGAAAAAGTAATAAATTGGTTTAAAGTAAATAAATTATCACTGAGTGTCGGGAAAACTAATTACATGCTCTATACAAAATCTAGAAAACTAAAGAAATTCTTATGTGTCTACCTAGATAAAGATCTAACCTGTGAGAAACATATAGAGATTGTAATATCTAAAGTGGCAAGAAACATTGGGATCATGCGACGACTTAAGTCATACTTACCACCTAACATACTAAAAACACTATATTGCACGTTAATACTCTCACAAATTACTTATTGCAACACTATTTGGACTAATACATATAAAATCAGACTGGCAAGACTAAAATCACTTCAAAAGCAAGCCATTAAAACTTTTGCACAAACAGGAGAGGCCCAAAACGTTTACAAAGCGGAAAATTTATTAAGACTAGAAGATATTGGTAATCTCCAATTATATACAATAATAAAAGATTTTTTCAAAGGTAATCTACCAAATTCACCGTCTTCTCTCTTTAACCTAAACACTGAAATACACTCATACAACACCAGATCTAGACACAACTTTCACACAGAATACAATAGAATGGAAATCTCAAAACAAAAACCATCCTTTCAAGCTACAAAACTCTGGAATAACACAGACACGAACACACGTACACAGATTATTAGTCAAAATTCCTACAAACATATTATTAAACAAATGTTCATTAATAAGTACTAAATCGAGTAATTGGACGTCACTCATACATTAGTTACTGCACCTTGATGCGCCCGGACACCACAGCAATTACCAGCCATTCATCATGAAGAACCACCTGTTGACAATATTGATATTACTGTTCTTGCCGTGCCTCTACACTCCGGGGTGACATATCGTCTACATAAAATAAAAGGTACTGCTGAATATTCTGGACCTAGTTTGTAGGAGAATTTTCTGCATAAGTTTACTTACGTCATAACCAAAACAGTTTGTTGCTAGAATCATGTTGGCCATTGTTATATTTACTGTATCACTAATCATAATCATATTTAATTTAATTTATTTTATATATTATATTTTATGTGAATGTCTGGCTCCTGGGTCCTACAGACAACACATCCCAAAAGGTCATAGCTCCTCTTGCTGGATGTTTTGAAGAGGATTTGACCAGGGACTGTGGGTGACCAAGCCACCAACAACTCTCGATGTGCAGCTTCTGTGTTAAAATCTTAGTCAAATTGGACCAGCACTCCTCAAGATATACACAGATCCAGAACTTGATCATATCTAATAGCTCTAAGAAACCCAGCCATGACAGACACACTAAGAAATAGACTCGCACACAGACTCACATGGTCAGATTTACCCTCTTTCCTCTAGGGAAAGAAGGTGATGGACAATAATAATAATAATAATAATAATAATAATAATAATAATAATAATAATAATAATAATAGAAAAAGGATGAACTCCAGGCCCCCACCCCCCCCCCCTTCACCCCTAGCCCATTCCAATGAGTGAATATGTTACCCACAGCATGAAAAACAATCAAAAACAAGTGAACCATGTTTGTCAAATGTCTTGTCTTTTTTCTTTCTTTTTTTCTCTTTTTTTTAATGTCAAATCCTATATTATTTGTCTGTAGTTATCTATAATATATTATCATACTGCCTTATGTCTACTTATGTTAAATCATGAGTAATTTGTATGTTATTCTATGTCAGGGGTCCACAAGCTAATAGGCACAGCCTCCAGTGGACTCCCTGTTATCATATTTGTAATTTGTAATATTTACCAAGAGAATAAAGTCAAATCAAATCAAAAAATGCTCCTTCTTCTCTGCTTCTGTCGGTTAATGGCCACGATCAACGTATTAATTATTCTGCCATCTGGGGGCACATAGCATTAAGAGAGAATTAAAAACTGGTTAAAAACTGAATAAAAATGGTTAAATAAAACTTAGTGTCAACTGGTGTTGTGCTAACCGAGAGTCTGACAGCGAGAAGGTTAAGGCTGCTAAAGAAAACTCAAGGACATGAGAGCATTGAAAACGCATGGCCAATAGATGGACGCATCACCTGCATCTCAAAATCGGGTCAAAAATTCTAAATACACACTTCGAGTGACCTATCTAAAATCCGTTGAAATAGAACATTCACCCATACACTCACACATGCAAATATTATGCAACTACCCATGATATTCTTTCCTAATTATGTCTGTATTGTTTTATCCAACTGATGTTCTTATAATGCTTGGTTTTACTGCATATTATCTTTTTGTAGGTCACCATGATGTACCACAATGATGAATATATTGTACAGCACACAGCCCTGATGAATGAAATGTATGCCTAGTAATTTCACTGACAATCATGATCACTATGTAAACATAACAAAATGCTATACTGTTTTCACCTAATGGTAACCAATTGTGGGTGCATGCATATTTGTGCTGTGCATAATACTTAAATGCATACATCCTTTTGTTTTCTCTGTTATATCTAACTTTTATTTTTGCTTTGTCACCTATATCTGCGCTTATTTTTGCTTTGTGAATCTATCTGTCTTATTTTGCCTTGTCAATTGTATCTGCCTTTGATTTTGTTTTGACAGTAATAATTGCCTTTGATTTTGCTTTGTCAATTTATATGCCTTGTATTTTGCTTCTCACATAAACTACCAAGTGCCTAGCTGTAGCATCAATGTAATTATTCTATCGCTAAGTGTGTAATGTCAATGATAGCAGCATCTTTAAAATTGGTTCAAAAATATTCAACAGAATGCTTCATACATTATAGCAAAACTATTACCTCCAGTCTGAGAGTATTTAGCCACTGGCATTGGTGTGAAGATGTAGATGATTCCCTGGTACCATTATTAGCCGATGTGCATGTTATTATAAACCCAATGACCTAATGCGCGTAATCAGGTATCCACGTGTTCTGCTGTACCGAAAATGTAGAATATTTAATTGTTCTATTGCATATATAGTTATATCTGCCTTGATTTCTCTTTTTTAAGTCAGACCTGTTCCTTATTTTGCTTTGCCATCTATATCTGCCTTTGACTTTGTTTTTTCAAGTTATCTGTCCTATTTTGCTTTGACAGTGTGTCAATTTCAAGATAGAAGCACATGAAAGCTGATATATGAATTGGGGCTTAGCTCACTGTAACCTGTTGCCGCCACTGGCTGCAACATCTCACAGTCAAATTGGTTCCAAAATATACAACATAAAATCCGACATACCATTCAAATTAGTTCCAAAATATTCAACAGTATGTTCCACACACCATTCAAATTGGCTCCAAAATATCCAACAGAATGACAAATTGGTTCCAGATTATTCAACAGAATGCTCCACACAGCATTCAAATTGGCTCCAAAATATTCAACAGAATGACAAATTGATTCCAGAATATTCAACAGAATGCTCCACACATAATTTAAATAGCTCCAAAATATTGAACAGAAAGAAAAATTCATAGTGAAATTATCACCGCGGATCTGTAAGGGTTAATTGGTATCAGGAATAGCGTGAAGATGCTGTTGGTTCCCTATCATCATTAGTGGCCAATCTTCACCTTATTTAGAAACCCATGGAACTAATGTCCCGTTGTCCAAAATGCTAATTGGTTAATTGGCCCACTGCATATAAATCGTCAGCACTACGACTAACAAATGCCATTTATGGCTGCTTTTGTTTTTTGCTTATAAGTCACATATGTAATTTATTATTCTTTAACACACTATCTGCCTTTGATTTTGTTTTGTCAAAGTTATGTGTCCTATTTTTGCTTTGACAGTGTGTCCATTCCAAGATAGAAGAACAGGCAAGCATTGTCACATGCATTGGGGCTTAACCTTTGGCACTCTGATGTCAATATTCTATCTTTTCTCGGGTCAATAGCAAAGACACTGGTGTACATTTTCCATCAGTTTTGGTGGATGATGTTTCTGTCTACGACAGCACCATCTTCCACCAAATCTGTGGAAAAATGAATACCAGTTCATCTTTTAATTTAATTTGAAATTTTAAAGTTTTGACATCACAGTGCTTAGGGTTAACTCACTGCAACCTGTTGCTGCCACTGGTAGCAACGTCTCCCAGGCAAAGTGGCACCTTGATTGCAATTCAACAGAATGCTACACAAATTGTTTCCAGAATACTCAACAGAAAGAAAAACAGGTTAAAAAATATTCAACAGAATGATCCACACACCATAGTGAAATTATCACCGCAGATCTATGAGGGTTAATTGGTATCAGAATTAGCGTGAAGATGTTTACCTAGCATCATTAGTAGCCAATGTTCACCGTATCTCAAGACCCAATGAAGTAATGATCCTGTTGCCCCTAAATGCAAAATATTTAATTGGCTCAATGCATATATACCCTCCGCACTACGGCTAACAAATGTCATTTATACCTGAGTATGCTTTTGCTTGTAAGACTGCATCCACCTTTCTATTTTGCCTGCCTGTTATATTTGCCTTATTCTTTTTGTTTGTCGATTTATCTGTCTTATTTTGCTCGTCAGGTACATATGCCAATGATTATGTGCCACAACTAACAAATCCCAGTTATACATGTTATATATACCTCTTATTCAGCTTATATTGCCTCATTCATGGAAGCTGTTAATTATGTACATTTAATTTTAGGTTGCTGTTTAGCAAGCCAACTGTTTATTTACCTTTTGTCACATTTTAATTGTTAAATGTATATTCTCAACTGAATCCTTGATCACAGATTACTCCTAAATTTCCTTCTTACACCAATATCAGTCTTATGTATATTATGTTAAAATCACCAATCGGAACTGCTAGTAAATAATTAGATCCAGGTATTTAATGTATCCCAACATATTTATCTACAGTCAGCACTTATGATAGCCAATCAACATTGCGTGACCATGGCTGTCAGCGGCACTGCCTCAAGATATACTGCAACATCTTCCCTGATGAAATCAACCTGTGCTATTTATAACCTATAGTCATATGTACCTTTCACAGAATGTTATCAGGTGTCATGAAATTAAATAGACTTACACCATTTGACGGTAAACCAAGGACGTGCAGTGGCCATTTTAAGGTAAATATGCTAATTATAATCTGTATATATTGCTGTCTGCTGTCTTACCCAGCTGGAAATCCTAGTAAATGAGTAATTACAAGCTAAATACATAAGACATTATAGCTATTATAATATGCATCCTCTTACCCGTCCTACCATAACATATGTAGTCATACACACCTTCTATGCATACATATACTGCCAGCTAGTGAATATCCTCAGGCTGCGACATGCTACTGTTTGCTACCACATCTCATTCAGATAATTAAAACCCCACCAATTACCAACCCTAACCCACCCTCAATAACCTAAATGCCATTCAAGTTTCCCTGCTCGTCATGCCATACACCAGTAAGAGAGAACCAGTATGGTATTTTATGTGATCACTGTGGTGTCTGGATCCATCTGGCCTGTAACAAACTAAGGAAATCTGATTATAAAAACCTAGAAAATAATGATGAGCCATGGTGGTGCAACAATTGCAATAGTTGCCACACATATCTGACTACACAACTCCTAAATCCCTTCAAAATAAACAAATTCTACAAGCGAACTATATCTGAAGATGATCAGGACAATGAAGAAATCACCATACCTGTACCTGAATATGAATACATGCTACAGAAGGAATTTAATGATACTATAATCAGGGACAGTGTAACTTCATCTTTCTCTTTTATCCATGTTAATACTCGGTCTATCTTGAGGAACACTGACAAACTAACCACCTTTTTAGACAACAGCAACCACCAATTTAATATTATCAGTGTTACTGAGACATGTCTAAAACCTTATTCACCGCATACCTTAATTAACTGTCAACACTACTCACTTATTGAAAAGCACCAGAAAACTAAAACTGGCAGAGGTATAGGCATCTACATAAAAGATGATCAACAATATACAGTCAGAGAAGACCTATCAATGATGGAAGAACATATTGAAACAATTTTTATAGAAGTACATGAAAATGCGAGTAAAAGCAAATTGTTGGCATTATTTACCCCCCCCCCCCCCCCCCCGGGACTGACAATGAGAAATTCATAAATGCATTTCACGGAATTCTACAAATTGTGCAAAATGAAAACAGGACAGGATAACTCATGGTGATTATAATATTGACTTAATTAAACAAAACTGTTTCTACACCCAAAATTTTATAAATTTGCTCAGCACATTCAGCTAATCTCCATTGATTACCAAACCAACAAGAATTACAGAATTCAGTACTTCCATCATTGATAACATCTTCACTAATAATACGGTAGAAGGTAAGCACCTTCATGGAATTTTTGTAACAGAGCTATCAGACCATCTACCTATCTACTATATAGAAAAACTAAATAAAAGACAAAAGCCATTAAAAAAAGAAACAGTTACGTGTAGAGATTTCGGAAGCATAAATAGATGCCTACAACTCATTCCACTTAGCATGCACTTGTATCTATGAAGACTGCTTTCCACTAAAAAAAGTTAAAAAATTTGAAAGAAATCCAACTAAACCATGGCTAACAAGAGGATTGATTGCTTCCTGTCATAGAAAGAATAAACTGTACCTAAATTTCATCAGAGTCTCAACAAAATATAATGTTACACAATTGAAAAAATATCAAAATAAACTAAATCAAATAATCATACCAGCTAAAATAATGTACTACAAAATAAATTCAACGAGCGAAAAAATGATGTCAAAGAAATCTGGAAATTAATAAAAACATTGTTGAACAAGCAAAATGGCAAATTGGAACCATCCAGGTTCACTTACAATAACAAGGTAATAACTGATAACCAAGAAATTGCTGACAAATTTAACGACTACTTTATTAACATTGGGCCAACACTTTCTAAAAGTTTCCAAACCGATAAAGACATCACATTTACGAGATTACTTGACAGGCAGCTATTAATCCACAATGTTACTATTCCCCACTGATACAGAGGAAATTCGTAAAATCTTAATGCAAATCAGTCCAAACAAAAGTGCCGTGAGTGATAATTTAAAATGGAACATCTTTAAAAACTGCATTCCCCAAATACTAACACCACTTGATCATATCTGCAACTTTTCCTTAGCACAAGGCGTATTCCCATCAAGACTGAAGTCGGCACGAGTAACACCTATATACAAAGCCAACGACCCCTCTGATTTCACTATCTACCGGCCTGCCTCAGTACTACCACTTTTTTCAAAGCTACTTGAAAGACTCTATTATAAATGACTAATGAAATATCATGACAAAAAATTATATTATTTATCAATCACAATATGGATTCGGAGAGAAACATTCAACTATGTTGACCATCATGGACATGATAGAAAAAATATCAAATTCACTTGAAAATAAAGAACACATTTTAGGAATATTCTTAGACCTGTCAAAAGCATTCGATACCATGGAACAAAAAATACTATTTGAAAAATTCACCTATTATGGAATATGCGGCGTAAGACTCAATTGTGTTAACAGCTATCTAACTGACAGAGTGCAGTGCGTCCAGTATAATGGAGTCGTGTCAGAACATAGAAAATTAGTATGTGGTGTTCCTCAAGGATCAATTCTTGGCCCATTGCTCTTTCTATTATATATGAATGATCTACCCACCATATGCAACCAACTATCACTAATCCTGTTTGCGGATGATAGCAATGCTTTTTGTAGCGACAAAGATATGGATACCTATATAAAATTGTAAATCATGAAATTGTAAATGTAATCCGCTGGTTTAAAGTAAATAGGTTGTCACTAAATGTAAGAAAAACAAATTATTTAATATTCACAAAAACACTGAAATCCAAAAATCTCCCAAAACTTTTTATCAATAATCAGGAAATACATGAAGCTCAATTTGCAAAATTTTTAGGCGTATATTTAGACAAGAATCTTACCTGGGAGAAGCATATAGAAATTGTTACAGCTAAAGTTGCAAAGAATGTGGGTATTATGCAACGACTAAAACTATATTTTCCAAATATTTTTTTAATACACTGTACAGCACATTAATATTACTGCAACATGATCTGGATTAACACCTACCAAAATAAACTAACAAAACTGAAAGCACTACAAAATAAAAGCATTAAGCTATTTGCACAAATAGCAGAGGGCCAACGCATTTTCAAAACAGAAAATCTACTTACGCTAGAAGACATTGGGAAAATCCAATTATATTCAATCCTTAAAGACTACCACAATATCAACCTACCGAAACCACTATCAAATCTCTTCAAAAACAACACCGAAATACATTCATATAACACCCGAACAAAACAGAACCTTTACATGAGCCACTGCCATACACGAACATCCATGCAAAAACCCTCCACACAGGCAATACAATTATGGAATAATACAGATGCAAATATTCGCACACAAATTTTATTTAAGACCTCATACAATAAAACTGTAAAGAACCTTTTAATAGGAAACTATTGAAATAACCCTTAGCAAACTGCAAGTCCCCAACATCAACCGAATGATCACCAAAACAGGGGTACATTTTGGTAACAATGCTGCCAAACATAGACAGAGAAGACACCCGCCATGAGGCCAGCATTGTTGCCAAAATGGACACCTATTCTAATCTATTAATTAGTGACAAAATCCTAATACCCGATCAACAGTGTTTCAAGGGCTTTGATGCAAAGACCACCATGAATCTCCACTAATTAGACATGGTTTGGCAGGTGTGGCGAGACATCAGACAGCCCACCCGCACTATATACTGAGAGTGGCCGAAACCGCGCTCATACTCTGATGGATTCCCACTAGTTGGTGTTTAGGCAACCTGATTTAGAATTTGGTTTATTAGCTCCCCAAGGACTAAAAAACTAGATTATGGCGATTTGGGCGTAGTGCCGGAGTGGGGCGCAAGTTCGAGTTGATTACGTTGGTTTAGCCTGTTGAATGATTACCCACTCCATCACTGTCTTACTGACTGACGATTATGGCAGAGTGGACCACTTTTATAGGGTAGACCGTCGAATCAGCGAGCGACGTTGTAGCGATCAACCAATCAACGTGCACTTCATAGCAAGCTAGCATAAAGCGGTCACGTGTTTATGACGTCATGCCACCTCACTTGACTTATTGGGTAGGACGAGTTGGTAGTTAGAGACTAGAAAAAGAAACCTAATAATCTTTAACATCCCTGAAAGTGAAAGTGATCGAGTTACCAGAGCACAGCATTAGTCATGATCAAAACCTAGAGAAGAAGATCTGCAAGGAGATATTAGAGGCGAGAGTGTAGCTCACGTACGCGTTGGTCCAGAAACCTTGCTGTCGTGTCGGCTCCCTCGCTGAAGTGCTCTCGATTCTTGATTTTTGGCTCTTTTTATACTACTCGTGACGTCAGATGCAGGACGCTCCAGCCAATCAGAGGGCGAGCAGTAGCCGATCAGTGTGCAGTTAGAAAGGGTGACATGGCGATCACGTGATCAGCTCATTCCCCATTCATTTAATAGATACACGCGATTACAACGTCAAAGCAATATTTTGAAAATAATTTAAGTGAGCGATTGAACGATAACTCGACCATTTCTGGTCCGATTTTAAAAAGGTAAAAAGTTTTGAAATCCTCGTTTCATTCCGGTCCTAAGTGCTACAAAGAACGACGAAAATAATGTGATTTGAAGAAATCACTAGTACCAACTCGGTACACTATAAGCATACACTCTCTCCCAATACTGACATGTGTTTCCAGGGAAGCTCTGACGCGTGTGCATGCACGTTACGCGTTCTTACAGACTTAGGCATTTTAACGAAACTTCTCTCATAGGGCTTTATACATGCGTACTATCCTACTCAGGGGGTGGGGGTGGTGGGCATGCTTGGAACGTACCCGGAGTGGTCGTCCCGTACCCATCCGGTCAATCCGTGCCACAAGAGCTAGCTTTGAAAAGGTAATCAGTCTAGGGAGAAAAGGCGCAGCATCCAAACCTCTAAGAGTGATTATGTCGACTGACAATGACCACAGCAGCGTACTCAGCTCAGCAAAGAAACTAGCTGAATGTGAAGATCTAACACATAAGGGAATTTTGATAAAACGGGGCATGACCCCCAATGGAAAGAGAAGATAGAGGAAAACTGTTTGCTGAGAGAGAGATCATTCCAAAGAAATCCCAAACTAATGTGCAATTACCAGAACTGCAACTGAAGGGATACGATTGTTTTACAAACCTCGAAAAAGCAGGAAGATGTGTAGGAATCTACACGAAACAAGCCTTAAAAGCCGTTCCGAGAAAAGTCAACGACTTGTATACATTCGATGAAAACATATGGTGTGATATAAAGTTTGATAAGCAGAAATCTATTTTGATTGAATGTATCTATAGATCACCTAATATCCCAGCAAGTAACAATGAACCACTTGACAATGGTCTACGGCTCGCTGCAGCACATGCGTACTCTAATATTCTTAATATAGAAGACTTTAACTATGGGTAGCTAAACTGGCTTACGGGGATGTCACCTAGTGACCAACATCACAAGGCTTCTCTATTTATGGAGACAATTCATGACACATTCTTACATGAGCATGTTATGTTGCCAACTCACTCCAGAGGCGACAAAAATCCCAATGTATTGAACCTGATTCTTACAAACGAGGAAGATATGGTGAAGAACCTCCCTTTGAAGCACCTCTTGGCAAGCGTCACCGTGTGACCTTATGCTGCGATTATGTTTTCTTAGCAGGCATCACCAAAAATCAAACTGTAAGGTACAGATATGACAAAGGTGACTATACCAAATGCGGCAATTAGTTGGAAAGTACACCTCGTCAAATGATTTTATGAACCTAGATATCGAAGACAGCTGGTCATTGTTCAGCTGAGCATTCCAAACACAATCGGATTGGAAGACACGGCTGCCAATGGCAGCAATGTCTTTGACCAACTATGCTCAAGATACACAAGGTGGGAGTGGAATATTCCTAGCTGTGAAACAGTACCTGATTTCTATTCAGCCTGTTGAGTTTCAAGCTGAATGTAAGCTGATATGGGTGATGATAAGCCTACACAATTTCAAAAAGCGCTACCTGGGTGGCTTCAAAGGCCACCATCAGCACCAAAGGACATACTCAACCAATTAGATCTCTCGACCAGTAAAATCTTTACTGAAAACACTATCCACCGAACAAACATGGTCATAGCTGGAGACTTCAACCTGGGTGATATTGATTGGAAAGAAGAGCACTCTGGCGTGACAAATCTACCAACCCATACACAACATAAACAACTGTTAGATCTCCTGACAACCTTTGGATTTACTCAACATTTAATTGAACTAACACGGCCATCCTCAGGTAAAACCTGAGACCTAGCAATATCATCAAATCCAGCCAATGTTAGTTTCAATAACTCAGAAACTGTGCCAGGCATGACTGATCACCTAGCAGTAATTTTTAACATTAATACTAGACCAACAAGGACTAAAAAGCATCCACACAAGATCTACTTATACACGAATTCGGTTCCTGAGAAGATAAAAGCAGATTTCAAGAAAATGCCACATAATTACTTTGCTAGAAACCCAGATGAGTAGTCAACAGAAGGAAACTGGCAACACATCAAAGCTCAATTCTAAGAATAATGGAGGAAAACATACCCTGTAAGATGGCCAGCAATAGATCAAACCTGCCTTGGATATCAATACCAATCAAGTGAGAAATGAGGAAAAGAGACAGGATATTTAAAAGAGGCAAGCCACAAAACTACAGCAGGGTTGGGATAAGTTTCATCGTCGCCGAAACAAGGTCACGAAAATAATTCGTGAGGCACATAACAAATACCTAAACGAGATCATTGGCGATTCTTTAACATCAGATCCAAAAAAATTCTGGACCTACCTAAAGACCGCTAGAACAGAAAATCATGATATACAATCTCTGTATGTCGGATAAAGATAAGGCAGAGAGACTGACAAGCCAGTTCAAGTCTGTCTTCACAAAGGAAATTACAGATCTTGGACCACCCAAATATGCATCAATAGCTGAACTAAAAATGGAGTTGAAAAACGGCCATTTAGTTAAAACACTGGAAGGCTACAGGTCAGGACGAAATTCCAGCACGATTTCTACATGACAAAACACATTTTCAAGTACTTTTCAAGGCAAATTTCAAATTTAAGCTCTTTCAAGGACTGATGCCAAATTCAAGCAATTTTCAAATATGTACGAACCCTGTCAAAGTGGCCAAAACAGCCTATATTGAGAAATGTCCATTTGCAGGCCAACAGAAATCTATTTTTGTAAATTTCAGTGGTAAATTGACAAAATCAATTTTCTTTTGGTGTGCAAAAATTATGTTCTTGAAGAATCTTGACCATTAACCCTTTTATACTGAGGAATAATGAGGAATGTTCATTTGCGGGGTAAGAGAATAATATCATTTCAAAATTTACTACTGAAATGACTGGCTTGATAACCGATCACTCCCACTAGACTGGAAAGCAGCCCTGGTCACTGCTATTTATACAAGAAAGGCCAAAAACCCGATCCTGCAAACTATCGCATGATCTCGCTCACTTGTATACTTGTCATGGAACAAATCATTGCTAGTGGCATCTTTAAACACCTAGATGCACACCAGATCCTCGCAAACCATCCGCATCGCTTCAGACGAATCCACTCATGCGAGACACAGCTTGCACTCGCCATAGATGACTGAGCAAAGGTACTAAGTGGTCAAGTTGATGTCATATTGCTTGACCTCAGCAAGGCCTCTGACATAGTTGCCCATCAACGTCTGTTGACTAAACCTGCTTACTTCTCCATAAAAGACATCTCTGAAGGAATCTACAGTCACATCTGCATCTTTGACAGCATCGTGTGCAGTGAAATTAAGGATGACAAAGACCATGACATCTTGCAAGAAGATTTAAATCGTGTTGCTTCCTGGGTTGAGAGATGACAGATGTTATTCAATGTGAAGAAATGTCACTTGCTATCAATCATACTGAAGCAAAACAAGAAGAGACATGCGTATGATGTAGATGAAATTTCTATGTCAACAGGACCAAACCATCCCTATCTAGGCATCAACATTAGCTTGACCCGTAGATGGAATGCTTATTCTGATTTGGTTACAGCTAAAGCTAATGTAGTTTGTATCGACCGGGCGAGTACCGGCCGTACCAGCCAAGCTGGGTACGCGCCGCCTGTTCTGGATTCGTTCCCTGAACATGCCCCCCTGGGTAGAACCATAAGCGTATATAAGCCTATGGGAGAGATCGCATTGTAAAAAGGACTACGTTCGTTAAAACGCATAAAGTGCATGTGCATGCTTAGATGCTATTTTTGATAGAGCATGTAGTTTACGACCAAGATGGCATGACGCTTAGTGTACCGAGACGGTACCATGTAATCCTTTTTAATTAACTGTTCCCGCCGAATCTGGAATTAGTCAAGACCAGAATTCGACGGGCTTTTCAAATCTGTAAACCATTTCAAAATCGGTTAAGAAATGGCTGAGTAATCCACAGAAAACCCTTCTTGATTATTTTCAAAATATTGCCGTGACGTCATAACCACGTGGGCGCATGACTTCTAGAATGTTCTAGAACATTCGACTGCGTTATTATCAGCTACGCGCTGATTGGCTGTTGCTCGACCGATGATTGGTTGAAGCCTACGCCTGTGACGTCACGAGTAGTATAAAAGGAGATGCGATCCAGAGATTGAGAGCATCCTCGGCCAGGGGCCGAATATGTTGGACCTGCATCCAACTCACCGCACTAAAACAATTTTGTAACTCCCGTCTTGCGGGAGCAATTTGGAACTTTCTTGTTATTGTTCACGAATATCAAGAGCTACTTCGGAACACGAACACGGTGAGGCCTTTACGGCCTGAAAATGTGATTCTACAGATGTAGAGGCAGCGATGTTCTTTGGTGGATGACTCGCCACGCCATGCCAAAAAGTGGTATTTTAACCGTCCCCGCACTGATGTCGTGCAGGTTCTTCTAACTTTCGACCGCAGCAAGTAAACTTTGCCCGGTACGTCTTCAGAGCTGACTGACGTACCCAGCACCGTTAAGCTTTGTTTTGTACCTTTATCTGCATCTAACAACCCCTGCTTGTGATCGGGTTGTTGTCAACTTCCATCCATACCATCGGTGTATGGGAACCTTCTCCACAGCAGCAGTGCTATTGGATCTCTTACTGACTACTCGTTAGACATTATATATTGTGATTACAGTCCTGAGTTCGATCCGCTCCCGTCATGAGCAGCTTGCAGGAATCCTGTTTGCAGGAACCAACCTGCGGGAACTTTCCAGCTTCATGAGACTGCATCAACTCACGTCAAACCAAAGAATGACGTATCAATTTCAGTAACACAATAGCCCAGATTTAAGAATGGCTACCGAGTGTTCAAGTATCTATACTTAACATTTTAATTATTCCGTTGCTCATACTTCTGATAATTATATTGTATCTGTGTAAATGGTCCCGATGACTAAAAGGTACCGTAATGGTCTTAGGACCGCTAGTTATAATTTCTGTATATGTTTATAGTTATTCTCATTTTCTGTAAGGTGTTTTCACTAACCGCACCGTAGTAGGTTCGTTAACCTGTACTAAAGATATATAATTCTGATCATTTTTTACTGTATTCATTGTTCTGGTTAGTTTATATATATATATATATATATATATATATATATATATATATATATATATATATATATATATATATATATATATATATATATATATATATATATATATATATATGCCCAGTGGCCATCAGTTCATATGTTTTGTTTAATTACAGAAAATATAGGACTGCAGTGCACGTAGTAAACAGTATTCAGCACAACTTATATATGCAGCACTTTCTCCTGCCACCAACAATTTTTCACTGAGATCGCTGTCCATGCTATAACTCTGTTTAGCCTGGCATGCTACCGACTAAAACCTTTTCTATTCAGCTCGATAGGATAGGTTTAATCTGACTAGAGACAATTTCTTCGTTAGGAAATCTGTAGTATACTCCTCTCTTCCGGTGGTTGCGATAATTTAACCTGCACTCTGGCAAGATTCATAACTCTAAGATATTGTCTCTCTTCATGTTCCACTCTGCCTTGTGGCTTCTTAATTGTTTGGATGTCCATATCCACACCATGGGCTGATCCGACCCTGGGAAACTGTTGGGGTTTCCGAGCAGTGATGGCCAAGGTCTGGTGTCACATACATTCCCTCTGTATCTTCGGATACCTAGTAGTTAGCACTTTTGCCAATGTAGGAAAGCACTGCAAAAACATATCTTAATTATTATTTTATTTGCTGAACAATCCTCCCGCACCGCAGTGCAAAACTGGGCAACTTGTACATAAACCTAACGACAAGTTAAAAGGTTAGTTCCGTAGGACCCGATGATGGGTGAGATGCGTATCCCCACCGAATTCCATGAAAATGTCTGCGCATGATAATTAGATCTGCCATGCCCTCACGGGAAGGACATTTACGGTGGGTATTCGTCTCTCTTACGCCCCCACCATAACGATAGATCAGTTGCCTAAAATTGCTTTTGTGAAAAGTAACCAGTGTCTTGTGACATCTTATGTGGTTACGGAGCGAGATGTTCGGATTCTTATCCAGTTCGGAGATCTTACTAAGTAATATGTATGAGCGCTGTCTTCAGTATAGATGTCTTAGGGCATCCGTTCTCAATGGCAGCCGTATCTAACAGCTAGGTAGCCACCCGCCATTTGCGGCCTAAAATAGTTCTTGTCTCTAAAAACTAACAGCTAGCTAAGCAGAGCAGAAGGCCCGCAAAAATAAAGCGGCAACTACTAATTCAGCATACTAAGAATTACATGGGACGGTGACGTGGGAATCCCTTGAGAATCGTTCGTCCCGTCTTCACATAAAACAGCACGCAATCCTATAGTCATAATCTCACTCGGTATGGTCTTTTCTTTTCAGCATTTTGGTTAACTATTAGAGTGGGCCCATTTTTGCCTACTACTCTTCTCCCGCTTTAAGCGGTGGCAACATTTTCCCATGATGGAGGCCCGTGCGAGGCACTTGCCTCTCCAAAGGATTCGGCAATGAGGGTCCATGCGAGGATAATACACACCTCACCCAAACTATCACTAGGAGTAGTCCCCGCATGAGGCACATGATTTTTCGTCACTACAGAGATAATCTTCTTTCCTTTTGGCTTAGAGGTATAATAACTTATATTAAGTTAATTAGTTAAGTCTCGTGTACGGGAGCCTCCCTTGCCGGGATACCTCTGCGGGCCTACGAGTCTGTGTGGTACCTCCGGGAGCCCTATGTTTAAAGGTTCATCTGGCTGTCTCTATGTCTTGTATTTTCGTATGCTCATTAGTTTTATCTAGCATACTCGACAGTCGACAGTCTGTTTAGGTAAAATCATTGTATAGACTTATTTTAATTAGGTCACCAAAATCAAATCTTGTAAGTCCATAGATCACGAAAGTGCTATGGACAGGCATACTGGTGACACAAACTCTTGGGATGAGACCGTTGTATTTAATGTTCGCAACAATGGTCGCACGGCCCCACCGGAACGATTGAGATCCACCGGCCTTAGGAGCTGGTCTTTGTTACCCATAGGGTAGTCTCGTACAGGATCCGTTACCCCGAGACCGGAAGCTAACCAGCGTCATCATTCGCCGTACACTTGCGGCACGGCGAGTCAACATCAGACATCAGAATGGCCCGACACTACCCCACGAGCTACACTAACAAAACACTGTCAGTTGTACAGCGAACTCTCAGTCCATGTCAGCAGGCAGTAAAAGAATGAGCATATTAGCAAATGACATAGAGAAGAAACTTAACTCACTAAATCGTAGCAAAAATTGCGGTCCTAACTAAATTCCAACCAGAACATTGTTAGAAATAGCTACAGAAAGTATGCAAGCACGACATATATTGTTTTAAAATAATGAAGGAATATTACCTGATGTGTGGAAAATTACCAATGTGATAGCTATATATAAGAGGGTCTGTAGCCTCCGGGAGTATGTGCTGGTCCGTGCACATATTCTGTTCCACAGCACCGCATGTGCATGGTGCACGGTTTAGCTGGTTAGCGTCGGTTCTCGGGATCTTGTTTCACGACTCTCCAGAATATACAAAGACTGACTTCCAGAGCCAGTTGAATGATAACATTCCAGTGGGGCTGTGCGACCATTGTCGCCAAGATTGAACCACACCGTCTCATCCTGACTGTTCGTGTCACCGGTCTAAACAATACTACTCGTTTGCTAGTATGAGAGACAAAATATAGTACATAGAACTAAGTTGGTGTCTTGTTTATCATGGGCTTGTCAGAGGTACCTCCCCGATCTCTAAATCTGTGAGGTATCCCTGCAAGGGAGAGTCCTAACGCGGTCACTTATAACATATAAAATAAACCATTATATACCCATAGCAAAATATTATTGTTGTGAGAGGAAAGTGCCTCGCACAGGCCTCCATAACAGGAAAATACCTTCAACGCCGAAGCAGAGGGAGAGAGTTGGCAAAAGGGCCACTCTCTTGTTCAAACATATGCTAAGTGTGTAGTATGAGTTAACCTAGTGGAACCGTATGTTATTGTGATGCAAGTTGAATTACGTGAAGATGGGGCGAATGATTTCCAGAGAATTCAACACCATCATCTCATGTAGGTTAAGGATACTGTATTGGTAGTCACCGCTTTATTTATGCGGTCCTTCTGCTAAGTCCTAAACTAACCTTTAGATGTTAGGTCCATGTTCCATGCTTAGGCCGCAAATGGCAGGGATTTCTATCTATCTTTTAAATACACGAGCCTGACTGGCGGAAATGCTCGGTTTCCATATGGTCACCTTACAGAGCATCCCCCTCAGATAGACAGTGGGCAGACATGTCATGGTGTGAGCTTCAGAAGCATATAACGATCCAGTTACTTACCACACCGCAACCACATACAACATCACCAGGACATACATATTTACAAAAGCATTTAAAAAGCGCATATATACTTTGTGGTGGAGAGGAGATATCTAACTATAGTGAGGGCATTGTGGGTTCCAAGACCGCACCCAGTCACTTGTGAGGAGTTAGAGGGAGATCTGTGCCCCGTCCATCACCTGGTGTGTCGGGAACGGATCACATAGGATCCGAACCCGGAAACTAACATTTTACCTGTCGTTAGGGGTATGTTTAAGAATGCCCAGAGATGCACTGTTGGCCAGTTAAAATAATATAATGTTTTTGCAGTGCATCCTACTTTGGCATGAATATCTATGCTAACTGGTATCCGAGGATACAGAGGGGATGTTTGTGAAATCAACACTTTAATCTTCACCGCTCGGAAACCCAATAGTTTCCAGAGTCGGATCGCACCAACGTGTCGAAGGGAGGTCCAGACAATTATAAGCCTTGCGGCTGGAGGAGTGTAGGAAAAGACAATCACTCATATATTAATAAGGAGGCCCTAAGGTATATGGCCAATTTATACCACCTAGCCGATGTGCAGTGTTACATATTCGCTACATCCAGAAAAGAGGCTTACCCAAATGACTCCTAAAGAACGATCTAAACCTATCCTATCGAGCTAGAATAGCCAGGTTTAGTCGATCTCATGTCAGGTTCGCTTAATGAGAACCTGAACAGTGACCTCAGTGAAACAGTGATGCTGTGGGAATAAGGTGGTGCAGATTTATTGTTGCTGTACAGTGTAGTCTAGCGTACTGCGGTCCTAGTATTTTATATAACATAAACAAAACAAGTAACTAGGATGGCTGCTGCCATATATATATATATATACAGTATTGACAATAAATAAGGTCACATGACTTTGCGTTGGTTGTTAGTCATACGCAAAAATATAAAGATAATATATACAGTAAAAATATAAACTATAAAATGCGGTTTCAGACGACCAGTCAGTTCCTATTAGTCATCAGTACCTACAAAGACGTATAAAGATACAATAATACAAAAATACAGCTAGATGAGTACCTATTAGTCATCAGTATGGAAAATGTTCATAGGTCACTGTAGATGGTGCGCCACAGATGAGGAACGCGAGGGGCCACGATTCTGAATTTGCTGGGAAAATATCCGCAGGCGAACTGTTGATGCGGCTCACTCTCAAAGATGGTGAAGAAGAACGATTGCGGTTGAAGATGTCTACTAGATAGTCATACTAACTTACATGACTTAATTTAAAAAGCGTGTCAAAAAGTTATGTACTGTAACAGAAGTTGGAAGCTGCCCTGTAGTAATGAAGGGGTACAGTTGAAAGTTAAATGTTGCCTGTGCATCTTCTGTGTACACAATACATGCTGCATTGCATAGCTCGTGTGGCGCACCAGGAAAAGTCCCACTAGACTGTGGTCTAAAAGTTAAATGGTACACACGATACATTGTGCAGAGTTTGATTACCACTTTTCAGTGTGGTCCAGCAGATCTGACAAGTCGTCCACCAAGAATCACCACTCGTTCTACATACTACGAGTTCTTTACATTGGGGCTGCAAGGCCCATCCGCACAAAGACTACTCTGAAGTTGTTGGAAGTGAGGGACTCTTCTTGATTTATTATTGATATCCTCCCGAGAGTGTACAAAAACTTAGATGCGGATGTGGCGGTTGTGTGCCAGACACTAAGAGCTGACATCCGAGAAGCACCACTGCGGTTGTATGATAACCAGCAGTCAGTAAGCAGTTGTCCACGTCTTGTACTGTTCTGGCCACACAACCTATCACCTTTCTCTCTCGCCGAAGTGTGGTCTCGATTCTCAGTTCTCCGCTCCTTTTATACTCCTTGTGACGTCATAGCGAGAACACCCAGCCAACCAGCGCGCGATCTGTAGCCAATCAGCGTGGGGAGCTCCAAGGGCAAGGACATTATCACGTGATAAACATCCTCCCTATTCACTCAGTACATGCACACGTTTACGTTTTCAATATTTTGAGCATAATTTAAGGAGTAAAATAAGGATAACTCGGTCATTTCTGATCCGATTTTAAAATGGTTAACAGTTTTGGATTCCTCGTTTCATTCTGTTCTGATAGGCATCAAGACTGACGAGGATGGCATAATTGGCATAATTTAAAGAAATTATATGCACCCACTCGGTACAGTTTTAGCATGCATTCTCTCGAAATGCCGACGTGCATTGTCAGGGAAGCTGACATGCGCGCATGCGCACTACACGATCTTATGGACTTAGTCAATTTAGAGAACCTCTCTTATATGTCTTTATATATGCGTACTATCCTACTAAGGGGGAGGCATGCTCGAAACATAACCGGGACAGTCATCCCATACCCAGCTGAGCTGGGACGGTACGTACCTGTCCGGCCGATCCACGCTACACCACCCCGGAATGTGCTACAGGTCCTAAAACAGTGTTGGAAACTATAGACCTATTAGTATTACATCAATCCCATGCAAAATCTTAGAATCATTTACCTGGGATGAAATTATGGAACACATGGAAACCAATAACTTCTTAACAAATTTCCAGCACAGTTTCAGGGCCAATAGATCGTGCAAAACACAAATGCTTGAATTTCTAGAAACGGTTACAGCTAGTCGCAACAACAACGAGCCAGTAGATACAATATATCTTGATTTTAAAAACGCTTTTGATACTGTCCTCCATATAAAACCTATGACAAAACCTAAAGCATACAATGTAGTGGAGAACATACAGAAAATGGATCCAAAACGACCTCACAGATAGAAAACAACGTGCTACAATAAACAAAGAAATATCTTAATGGATTGATGGTACTAGTGTGGTACCACAGGATAGCATCTTGGGTCACATTTTATTTGTAATCTTTACAAACAATCTACCTAACTCAGTTAACCGATGCCACTAAAATCTTAGGTAACCCCCTTCCTACAAATATTCAGCTTAACGTAAATAAAATGTGTGAATGGTCTCATACATGGCAACTACTGTTCAACACAAACATAGTCATTGATTTTGAAGAAAACAAACCCCAAATCTAATATTACCCGTGACATTGATGGGTATCATAAGATTGTCACGTCTCTGGAAGAAAAAATCCTGGGAATCTGGATTGATAACAACTTTCTTTCGCTGAACATATCAACAAAATTGTATCCAAAGCCAATAGTATATTAGCAGCCATTATGTGAACATGTTCACACCTAGACCGAAACACTTTAATTTTACTCTATAAAACTCTAGAAAGGCCTATACCAGAATATGGAAATTCAGTGTGGTCAACCTACTTATTAAGGCAATCCAGAACCGTCAAGAAGTACAGTATAGATCAACAAATCTAATTCCAAACCTTAAGCACCATTTTTACCTGGACAGGATGAGGGTACACAACTTAATGCCATTGAAATACGGAAGATTTAGAGGGGACTTACTCGAAACAAACCCAATTAGACACATGAAGCATAACTTAGATGCGGATCAATTCTTTATAAAACATCCACTACAGCCATGACCACACGTGGTCACAAACCACTAAAATCCAAACACATTTCTGTCATAAGAATCTTAGGAAAAACTTCTTTTCACAAAGGGTTACACCCACCCACTAATACCAATACTACAAGATGGTGAAGCCGATTTTGTTTCCTGGTGTCCGATAATGGTGGGAGTTTTAAGGTTACCATTTTATGATTTTTTGATGTGTTACCTGAAGAGTTACAGATGCTCATGCATCAGATGACCCCTTATACACCCATGATTTCCAGAACCAAGCCACAGACAAAACACCTTCAGCTCCCGTGCAGACGCCAAAAACTACTATGCAACTCTGGACCCAGCAGTTGGAACCCGTTTCTCCATCTCCTATAAACAGAGAGATACTCATCCAACATTTGTAGAAAACCGGCATCAGTCATCTTGTGATAGCCTGGTGACACGTTAAGCCAAAGATATAGTGCAGGGGAGCGGACCCAAGGTCCCCATGCCTAAGGAAGGATGAGCACATCCTACTGTGGCAAATCTGTCTCTGATACTTAGACGATGTCGTAATAATCGCTTCCACATTTGAGAATGCCGTCTAGAACTTACGTAATGTTTTTGAGCGCTTCGCAGCAGCGAACCTTCATTTAAAACCAAACAAGTGCTACCTATTCAAAGAAAAGGTAGAGATCCTGGCCAAATAAGCTTGGTCCATGGCAATCTCTACCCAGCCACAAAAAATTAGATGCGATGGCCAAGTGAAAAACACCCACCTCTGTTACTGAAACTCGGTTTTCTCAGGCTTTGAAAATATTTCAGATCTTATGCACTTCACTTCAACGAGATAGCATGCCCTCTCTTTTGTAGTACTGAGAAAGACAGACGATTCAATTGGGATGCCCAATGCGAACAAGCCCTTAAAAAACCTAATGAAAAGCTAACTTTGGTCCCCATCTTATCTCACTGTGATATGTCTCTCCAATTCGTTTTGGACACAGATGCTTTTGCAGATGGGATATGTGCTGTCCTGTGCTAGATTGGTGACTGGTGAAGATGGCCGCCAACAAGTCCAGAGTTATATCTCATATTCTCAGTAAAACCGAGAGGCTGTAAGCGGTCACTAAACGTGAGCTTCTGGTGGCTGTGTACTTTTCCTAGCACTTTATGCATTTCCTGTATGGCCAGTTTTTAATGCTACAAAATCTTAGGAATCCGGAAGGACAATTTGCTCGAGGGCATGAAGCCTTACAATGTTTTCACTTCGACATTGTACACAGGCCTGGCAAGCAATGTGGGAATTCTGACGCCCTCAGCTGACAATTTCTTGATGTTGAAACAGAAGTCAACATGGCAGCTACCTACACGGCAGTCTCCTAAGTGCCAGCCACCCCCATGGCGACCACAATGACTGCATGCGGCATGCGTCAACAGACCACTAATGACCACTGGATAAATGTATGCCATACAAGGGACTGATCCAATCTTTATACATTCTGCTGCACATTGAACAGTAATGAAATTATGACTGACCGACCGACCCACCCACCCACACACACACAAGTTGATTGCAGCACACATTACCTTTCATCCACACCTCAAGTGGATTGATGGAGAGTTGTGATACAGATTGGGAACAAATTTAGGGCAGTGTAGCGTGAGACAGTGAGCCCCTGCCAGCATGCTCAACACTCATCAATACAAGACCAACCAAATTCGCAGGCATGAACCCAATACCAAACCATACCCAAAACACATTTTCAAGTACTTTTCAAGGCAAATTCCAAATTTAAGCTCTTTCAAGTACTGATGCCAAAATTCAAGCACTTTTCAAATATGTACGAAACCTGTCAAAGTGGCCAAAAACAGCCTATATTGAGAAATGTCCATTTGCAGGCCAACACAAATCTATTTTTGTAAATTTCAGTGGTAAATTGACAAAATTAATCTTTTCTTGGTCTGCAAAAATTATTTTCTTGAAGAATCTTGACCATTAACCCTTTTATACCGAAACTGGCCAAACGCAGCCTACGCAGTGGTCTTGAGGAATGTTCATTTGCGGGCCAAGATAATACTATCTTTTCAAAATTTACTACTGAAATGACTGGCTCAATAACCGATCAATAACCGAGCAAGTTATTCCCGAGGTAAATTGTCAAAAATAGCATTTTCTTGGCCAGCAAATGGCCATTCAATGAGCAAATCTTTGAATTTCTTGACAAAATTTAGGTATTACGGGTTAAAGGTTAACTGATATGATTAACATTTTAGGTTAAAGGTTAACTGATATGATTAATATTTTTAGCAGCCTTGATGCAAGCGAGCGAGGCCAACAGTAATGAGACAAGAGGCCCAAGGGGCCTGTATCGCTCACCTGGACATATTGGCCACTGACATATCCGAACAAAATGAGATGACCACTGGAACTAGATGATATTTCATGAGTTTTGAATCAATCCCCCAAGCGGTTTCAGAGATTTTTAAAGACATTTTAAACTAGAGCCGACCTCCAGAGGATCCTTCTAACCAAATTTGGTTGAAATCTATCAAGAAACCAACAAGATGCGTTTTGACAGTTTTCGGTAAATTTCGCACAAAATCTATGTTTTTTTACACAAAAAATTGAAATATCAAAAATCTGAATAGATTTTCTAGAGCCAACCTCGATATGGCACGTCTAGCCAAATGTGTTTGAAATCTGTCAAGAAACTAAGGCGGAGATGCGTTTTGACACTTTTCGGTAAATTTTAAACAAAATCTAAGTTTTTTACCACAGAATTTTAAATATAACAAATCGGAAGAGAAGTTCTAGAGCCTACCTTCATATGATTGTTCTAGCCAGATTTGGTTGAAATCTGCCAAGAAACTAAGGAGGAGTAGCGTTTTAAAGCAATTTCAGGCAAATTAAAAATATAATTCAAGTTTTTTACCCAAAAAAATTGAAATATAAAAAATCTGAATACAAGTTCTAGAGCATACCTCCGTATGATCATTCTAGCTACATTTGATTGAAATCTGCAAAGAAACTAAGAAGATGCATTTTGACACTTTCAGGTAAATTTGCAACAAAATCTAAGTTTTTTACCCAAAAAATTGAAATATCAAAAATCTGAATAGATTTTCTAGAGCCAACCTCGGTATGGCACTTCTAGCCAAATATGGTTGAAATCTGTCCAGAAACTAAGGAGGAGATGCGTTTTGACACTTCGGTAAATTTTAAACAAAATCTAAGTTTTTTACCACAAAATTTTAAATATAAAAAATCGGAAGAGAGTTCTAGAGCCTACCTTTATATGATTGTTCTAGCCAGATTTGGTTGAAATCTGCCAAGAAACTAAGGAGGAGTAGCGTTTAAAGCAATTTGACAAATTCAGGCAAATTTTAAATAGAATTCAAGTTTTTTATCCAAAAAATTGAAATATAAAAAATCTGAATAGATGTTCTAGAGCCTACCTCTGTATGATTGTTCTAGCCAGATTTGATTGAAATCTGCAAAGAAACTAAGGAGGAGATGCATTTTGACCCTTTCCTGTAAATTTGCAACAAAATCTAAGTTTTTTACCCAAAAATTTGAAATATCAAAAATTTGAATAGAAGTTCTGGAGCCTATGTCGGTACAACCCTTCAAGCCAAATTTGGTTGAAATCTGTCACGAAACTAAGGAGATGCGTTTTTACACTTTTCGGTAAATTTTAAACAAAATCTAAGTTTTTTGCCCTGAAATTTGAAATATCAAAAACCTGAATAGATGTTCTGGAGCCTAACCCGATAGGATCATTCTAGCCAAATTTGGTTGAAATCCGGCAAGCCATTAAGGAGGAGATACATTTTACAGCAAAAGTTGATGGACAGACGGATGGATGGATGGACGACGGGCATGGCATAAGCTCACTTGGCCATTCTGGTCAGGTGGGCTAATAATATTAGAACCAGCATTTTGTCATCGCAGTTAAACAACAACAACAAATGTACCGGTAGTAACACATTTCTTATAGTCGCCTGACTGCTGATTTTTTGCAGATGACATTCCAGGGATAATACCTCTTAACTTGCTAAATATTTTGAAAACAATTTGACTGAAAGTTGTTGGTGGCTAAGAAAATGATTTTCAACCCAAAAATTTACCAATCAAAATTCTGTATACAAGTTTTGAAGGCTAGCCCGATAAGGTCCTTCCAGCCAAATTAGTTTGAAATCTGTCACACAGTTAATGAGGAGTGGTGCTTTAAGCAAAAGTTGATGGACAGAGGACAGACGACAGACAGATGGTCGCCATGGCATAAGCTCACTTGGCCTTTTAGGCCAGGTGAGCTAATAATGGTTTAAAGACTCTTATCCAGTGCAATACAAGTTTGTAATAAACTATAATTTCCCATTTTTTTCTGGAAATCTGAAACAATGCCCTTCAAAACCCTCACCCCACCCCCAGAATCATAGATCCTCAGTAATCTGCGCTTATTATTCAAAGTGAATATGTCACGTCATGTCATTCACAATTCCACTAACATGCTATGATATAACAAAGACATTTATATGTCAGATGAAGGTTTTAATGTCATACGATATTTCATATAATAATGCTATCCTAGTACAAGCATGATAGATAGACCACACATCACTCACAATAATATATGTATGAAGTAGATAAAGCGAGGTAATTACTGACATTCATAAATATGATAATCTTTTATTTGATACACAATCTATTAACACAATAAACATGTGCTTAATTAACAAGGTGAGATACATATGAGGGAAAAACACGGATAAACTTCTAGCTATGCCCCACCCATTTCTAGCTAAGCTCCACCCATGCTTTATATACTTTAAACCCAGAATTCACAGAATTCCAAATTCAAGGTATCTATCTGTACAGGTAAGCTGTTGAATATCTTGAAACTAATTTGCAAGTCAAATTAATTTTAAAATATTCAAAAGAATATTTATTAAAAACTAAATCCATCACAGACATACAATTTGTACATTTGTCAGATTTAAATATTCATGACAGAACTAGATACGTCATTCATTATGCAACTTACATGAGACGTAATTGATTATGATGTCATATATTTTAGTGACAGCCCATATCCGTCCATTGATAAATGGTACAGAATAATTTATATATACATATGTACATAAATATACAATGAGAAACATATACATTAGCATACACATTGGTAAGAAATCTTTGGATAAAATTCTAATTAATAAGCACAAATAATTTTTTTGTTAATAATAATAATAATAATAACAAGGGGCCTGTGTCGCTCACCTGGAGCACTATGCCTTTTTGTTAAAATTGTTGGTGAGTAGTCTTTTAAATGAGTTTGTGGACAAAAATATGGCCACCAAACATGCTGGGATGAACTAGTTTTGCATTTTGATTGGTCCACTGCGACCATGTTTCTGATGTAGCTCCTTCCCTTGAAAAAACTTTTATTGGCACTCAGTGGCCAATCATATCCCCCAAATTTCGGCCCAATCTGCTCAGCGGTTCTGGAGTTGTTTTGGCAAAAAATAGGTTATCCAAGATGGCGGCCAAACAATTTGGCCAATCAAGTTCCCTTCAACAAACTTGGTGCAGCTCTTGCCCTAGATGATATTTCATGCATTTTGAATTGATCCCCCAAGCGGTTTTGTTGAAGATTTATAGACATTTCTAAAAATCGACCAAAATCCAAGATGGCACGTGAATACATTTTAAATTTCCCATTGCTTTAGTATGGGAGATTTTGGCGGGTAAATGATCCAAGATGGCTGCTAAACCGTTTATCCAACAGTCTCAAAAATGGACAATTTGAAATCACAATACGCAAAAACATATATATAACCCATTTCGGCCTCAAAATCCATCAAAATAAAAAAATCCAATATGGCCGCCAAACACGCTATATATTGATTGGCCCTCAGTGGCCAGGTTTTTTGACGCAAAAACTTCTCTTGAACAAACTTTAATGGCCCTTAGTCCCTAATCATATTTAACAAATTTTGGCCAGATCGCTTCAGGAGTTCTGGGGAAGAAGTCGTTTTAGCAAAAACAAGGACATCCAAAATGGCCACTGAACCATTTGGTCACTCAAGTTCCCTTGAACAATGTTGGGTAAGCTCTTGCCCTAGATCATAATTCATGAGGTCTGACTTGATCCCTCAAATAGTTTTGGAGAAGATTTTAAGAGATTTCTAAAAATCGGCCAAAATCCAAGATGGCCACCAGCCAAATTGTCCCATCGGCTTCGTTTAAACAAAATGGAATCTCTATGCCCTAAGGATACTTCCTGCCAAATATAATTGAAATCAGCCTAGCAGTTCTCGAGAAGAATACATTTTAAATTTCCCATTGCTTTAGTATGGGCGCTTTTGGCGGGAAAATGATCCATGATGGCCACCAAACCCTTTATCCGACAGTTTCAAAAATTGCAAATTTGAGATCAGAATACCCAAAAACATATATAAAACCAATTTCGGCTTCAAAATCCATCAAATAAAAAAATCGAATATGGCCGACAAATGCGCTATATTTTGATTGGCCCATGGTGGCCATGGTTTTTGATGGATCAACTTCGCTTGAACAAACTTTAATGGGCCTTAGTCCCTAATCATATATCACAAATTTCGGCCTGATCGCTTTAGCGGTTCTGGGGAACAAGTGGTTTTTGCGAAAACTAGTTCATCCCCGATGACCCTTGAAACATTTGGTAAATCAAGCTCCCTTGAACAAACTTTGTTAAGCTCTTGCCCTAGATCATATTTCGTGAGTTCTGAATCGATCCCTCAAACGGCTTTGGAGAAGAACATTTTTAAAGACATTTCAGGCCAGGTGAGCTAATAATAATAATAATAATAATAATAATAATAATAATAATAATAATTAAAAGCATTAACATATTATAAATTAAAAATATTAGTAGCATAATTTTACACATTTATAAAACTGACAAACCAGAAACACCAAATTCTTATTGATGTAAGTAATATTCTGTTAAATATCTTGAAAGTAATTTGACTGGGGGCTCCCAGTCAAATTACTTTCAAAATATTCAACAACTTCCCTGTAGGTGTCTTGTAATTGAAACACTGAAATTTTAGGAGCTAAAAGGTTAATACAATGCTTAACTTATTCAACTCGGAAATTGCAAAATCTCAAATTCCAAAACAACCATGTTCTTAAATATTTTGAAAAAATTTTTGACTGGAAGCTGTTGTGAAATTCAACACCAGCAGCTTTCCAAAAAATTAGTTTCAAAATATTTGGCCGTATATTTCTTACATTGTACATAGTTTATTGTGTTTGGTATTGAAAACATTAACAACTGTGACATCATATTAACAAATACAACTTAATTAATTTTAAATTAAATAAAAGATATTACCATATTAATTTGAAAATATTGTTCGCTTACTCTTAGTTATACAAGTGTTTCGCGGTTTGTAGTCGACCTTTCCAAGTTTATCCATCCATCATAGGACGTTATATGACATCATAATCAACTACGTGACGTGTATGATGATGTTATAATTATTACGTCACGAATGACTCGATATAGTCCGTTTTTAACGCTTAATAGTCTGCCACGTTGTATGAATTGTATGTCTTTACCATTTAATAAATATTCTGTTGAATATTTTAAAACTAATTTGACAGTCAAATTAGTTACAAAATATTCAACAGCTTACCTGTATAGTTTCAGCAAATTGATAGTCAGGGCATTCAGGAATCGATCGATCGATCCCAACATGGCGAAGTGTGGGTGGAGCTTAGCTAGAGGTGGGTGGGGAATATCTAAAACTGGAAAGGTCAAATACTTGCACAGATGTAGTGTGCCATTTGTCCGAAGCAAGCCAGGGAAATACAATGGTTGCGCAAGTCATTATCAAGCCCGTACTGTAGCACAAAACGAAATTAATTATCCATCAGAGGAACACATTAATTATCTATCAAAGTGATCTGACATTGCTTAACGTAGGCGCCATTTCATTGATAAGCCATGCATGATCAGAATGGTATTGCACAGTATAACGAAATTATTTTACGTCAAGTATACAATCTTTTATCATATAAACACGGCTTTTACCCCCTTTCATTTAATATTTCTCTATATAAGCACATGTGTAATATTCAACGAAAGATTTTCATTGATTCGATATCGCATAAGATATATTTTAATTGGTTAGATAACACGTAATCACGTAATAATCCCATCATGAGATCATCAGACATCGGTGGCGTAGCTACTGTGAGGGGGGGGGGGGGAACTGGGGCAAACTGCAACACCTGAAAAAATTTGGGCAAATATTTCGTGGACATATCTATTTGCTCAGATTATTTAGCTCATATTCTATCACTCTAAGTGCAAGAAATACCCTCTCAGGATAGTAGATAAAAAGATTTCTAAAGATACTAATTTTCCTAAAATTGTACCCAAATTGGATTATCCTTAGCCCAATTGGGAAAATTTTCTACTGATTGTCTGTACACTTATTTTGCATAGTTTAATGCATTGTTTAATCATTAAAGGGTTAACCTTTTAGCACTCATATCAGCCAAAAACGGCTTCTGCAGTGGTCTCGAGAAATGTTCATTTGTAGAACAAGCGAAGACTATTTTTGAAAATTTACCACTGGAATGACTGGCTCGACAATCGAGCCAGTTATTCCAGTGGTAAATTTTCCAAAATAGTCTTCTCTTGGTCTGTAAATGGACATTTTATGAGAAAAATTAGATTTTTTGTAACAAATTTGAGGCTTAACAGGTTATTAACATATAACCAAAATTACGATGTTGAAACTTAACCCTTTAACACTCAACACAGCCCAAAACTGCTTCTGCAGTGGTCTCGAGAAATGTTCATTAGCAGATAAAGCGAAGACTATTTTTGAGAATTTACCATGGAATTGACTCACTCACTTGTTTGCTTCAAAATATTCAAATGCTTAAACTTTCTAGAATTGCTTTGACATTGAGAGTTAAGACTTAAGTTACCTATTTAGAGCCATGTATTATAATTATGAATAACAGTGAGACAAAACAAGCGGTCTAAAGGCCTTTCTGACTTAACCCTTCCGCCAACAAATACCTCAAAAAGTAAATTCTTTACAATATATATAATTTACTCTGTTGAATATTTTGAAATGAAGTGAAGCCGTTGCTGCCTACATAAAATGACATAAGGGAGCTAACTCCCCCAAGACTATGAGAAAACTGTGTTTCGAATTCCCACATTGAGTCATTATATATTATATAAATATACAGCACAAACACGGCTTATCTTAGTCTGACACAAACCACTATGATATATAAAAAACATTTGGTATCATTTCAAAGGTCAAACTCAAGCTTTTTAACTCGCCACCAAACAATAAATTTCAATGAGAAAAAATTCTTGTCTTGCTGAATATTTTGAAAATAATTTGACTGAATGTTTTTGCTGGATTAGCCACCAACAACTTTCAGTCAAATTGTTTTCAAAATATTCAGCATATCCAGAGTTAAACCACATGGAAAATATAGTCTGCAGAAATTCAGCAATCAGATGGTTAACCCTTACCACTTCATAAAATATGAACTGATGTTCATTTTTCAACAATTTTGGTGGAAGATGGTGCTGTCGTAAAATTGTTGAAAAATGTACACCAGTTTCTTTGCTACTGACACAGTAAAAAATACAATATTGACATCAGAGTGTTAATGGTTAACAACTTGTGTTCAAACGTCTTCAAGGATTTTTTTTCGATCTTGCACAGATGTTATACCATTTGCTCAGGTTTATACCCTTTCACCGATGAGTTCCCATTATCTCACTTTCAACGCTACTATACAGAAAAACATTTGAATATTTTAAAATTAATTTGACTTTCAGTCAAATTATTTTCAAAATATTCAAAAGAATAAGTTTTATATCATAATGAAAATACTTTTTCAGGGATTTGTCGGTGGAACGGTTAATTTCAGTCAAATTATTTTCAAAATATTCAAAATAATAAGTTTTATATCATAACGAAAATACTGAACTTTTCTTAAACAAATCTGAGTGTTAAATGGTTAGTAGCAATTTCAAAGACAATTAAATTACTAAATGACAATAAACAAGTGAGAAAGATTGTACCATATTGCACTTTATAGAGAAGAAAACTGACAATAATACGGAACCATATAGGTAATAGTATATATAATATCAATAATAATATATAATATTAATATTTACAGGTGTATTTACACGGCCAATACTTACATGACTCGCTAAAATATTTTAACACTATCAACAATATACATGCCAGATACAGGTATCAGAATGTCTTTATGATACAGTAATATTCTGTGGATCATTTTAAAATTAACCCGTTTTAATGGTCAAGGTGGCCAAAAACAGCTACTGCAGGTCTTTAGTAACATCCATTTGTACACATTTTTTTGAAAATTTACCACTGGAATGACTGGTTCGATAATCGAGCCAGTCAACCCAGTGGTAAAGTAATAAAAGTCTTCTATTAGTCTGCATACGAATATTTTAAAAAAGTTTCTTGGAAAAATTTCACCAGCAAAGGGTGAATAGAATCCAGCTAAACTAATTCGAAAATATTCAACAGCCTGTTCCAGCTGTATGATTGGCTGATAAAGTGGAAAAAGCACAATATCTCACAGCAGAAAAAGGTTAATAGCTTTATTACAGTAACTATTTATAGCTTGAGGACTGAAGGTAGGTAATTATATATATATATATAAATATATGTGTTACAAATTTTTATTGAAGCATACTGAAGAACAGATATATCTAAAACGATATGCCTTACATTGGACTGTACATGGATATATGTATACATTAACACTCATATCAGCCAAAAACTGCTTCTGCAGTGGTCTTAAGAAACGTCCATTTGCAGACTAAGACAAAAGTATTTTTGAAAATTTATCACTGGAATGACTGGCTCGGTTGTCGAGCCAGTCATTCCAGTGGTAAATTTTCAAAACTACTCTTGTCTTAGTCTGCAAATGGACATTTTCATTGAGAAAATTGAAATTTTCATGAAAAAATTCAAGAGTTAGAGGGTTAAGAGACAGGATATATTTACCAAAATTATGGGACCATTATTAGCCATGTTAGATACAGCGCGTGCGTGCGAGTTATTATTTCTCAGAGTTATGTATATTTCACTACCGTGTCGCAATATTGAAAATGTGTAAACACAGCCGTTGCTTTGAAATGGAATTACCATGAAAATGACTCTAGCAAAATGTTTGCCTAATGCAGTAATGTTAAAATTTAGTAAAGAAGATTTTGTCAGAGAAAATTCCCGTTTGAAGATCGAGAAGCTTGTTTTTGAAAAGTTTTGCTTAACCCTCGAATATGTTCAAGAAAATTTCAATTTTCTCATAGAAAATGTCCATTTCAGACCAAGAAGACTATTATAGAAAATTTGCCACTGGAATGACTGGCTCGGTTATCGAGCCAGTCATTCCAGTGGCAAATTTTCAAAAATAGTCTTCGCTTCGTTTGCAAATGGACATTTCTCAAGACAACTCCAAAAGCCATTTTTGGCTGATATGTGTGTTAAAGGGTTAAAAAGCAATTATCGAGAGTAAATTAAAAAAAAATAGTCTTCTCTTGGCTTGCAAATGGACATTTCTCTAAACCAACGCAGAAGCCTGAGATTTTGGCGGTATTGACATCTCAAGGGTTAACCCTCTAATATTCAAGTTGACCAGAACCAGCCTCTGCATGCGCAGTTAAGGAAATATCCATTTGCAGGCCTTGAGAAGACCATTTTTCAAAATTTATCACCGGAATGCTTGAGTCAGTCATTCCAGTGAAACAGTCTTCTCTTGTCATGCAACTGGACATTGACAAATCAAAATTGTTCATTTTTAGACTTATCTTGGTCATTAGAATGTGCAGGTGTACACTGAAATCATAAAATACGGTAACAAACAGCTGTTCGGTTTCATTTTTAACCACACAAATGACATAAAACAAGTTATTATATTTCCCCATTACATAAAGGGTTACATATGAATAGAACAAGAGGCCCAAGGGGCCTGTATCGCTCACCTGGACCATAGGCATCTCAAGTAGAATGGTCATTAACAATAAGTAAAACTCTCATGAATTGAGCAGACTTGTAACAAGAAAACACAGGCCATGTTTCTTTAGGTATCAACTTCTCTTGAACAAACTTTACTGGCCTTTCGTCATCAATATCATATCTCCAAAATTTTGGCCCAATCCGTTCAGTGGCTCTAGAGACGAAGTTGCATTCATGAAAACCAGGCCATCCAAGATGGCCACCCAGCCATGTGGCAAATCAAGTTCCCTTGAACAAACCTGGTTCAGCTCGTGCCCTAAGTGATATTTTATGACTTGAATCAATCGCTCAGTTTCGGCTAAGATTTTTAAAGACATTTCTAAAAATCGGCCAAAATCCAAGATGGCCACCGGACAAATTGGCTGATTGGTTTGAACAAACCTGAATCTCCACAACCTAAGGATGCTTCCAGTCAAATATAATTGAAGTCGGCCCAGTAGTTCTAGAAGACATTTTAAATTTTCCATTGCTTTAGTATGGGAGCTTTTGGCGGGAAAATGATCCAAGATGGCCACCAAACCGTTTATCCGACAGTTTCGAAAATTGCAAATTTGAGATCAGAATACCCCAAAATACATATAAAAACAAGTTCAGCCTTAAAATCCATCAAATAAAAAAAATTCAATATGGCCACCAAACATGCTGTATTTTGATTGGCCCACTGCGGCCATGTTTTTTGACGAATCAACTTCCTGTGAACAAACTTTAATGGCCCTTAGTCCCTAATCCTATCTGCCAAACTTTGGCCCGATCCCTTCAGCGGTTCTGGAGATGAAGTCGTTTTCACTAAAACTAGGTCAACCAAAATGGGTGCCGAACCATTTGACCAATCAAGTTCCCTTGAACAAATTTGGTTCAGCTCTTGCCCTAGATCATATATCATGGGGTTTGCTTCAAACCAGCCAGTGGTTTCGGAGATTTTTAAAGACATTTCCTAAAATCAGCCGAAATCCAAGATGGCCACCGGCCAAATTGGCCAATCGGCGTCGTTTGAACAAATTTGGATCCCTATGTCCTAAGGATACTTCCTGCCAAATATAATTGAAATCGGTCAAGTGGTTCTTGAGAAGAACTCGTATAAAGAAAAAAGTTGACGGATGGACGCCGGACGGTCGCCATGGCATAAGCTCACTTGGACATTCTGGTCAGGTGAGCTAATAAATTAATATGGTATTGCTTGCATTGTGCGTGCAATATCTGTATTCTTAGAGTTCTACAGGTAACAGCATTGTATGGATAAGAATTCTATTGGCTCTCATGATCATGTGACACAACCATAGGAAACACGGACGAAGCAAATGATCAACCCTGGAGGAATCAAGTTTTAGCTACACCCTGCACAGCTCTAGCTAAGCATTTCCCATATTGGGATCGATCGATCCCTGCACTCGCTGAATCCCAATTACCAGAAATCTATATAGGTAATCTGTTGACTTTTTTGAAACTAATTTGACTGGGCGCTGTTGCTGCCTATGGCAGCAACAGCGCAGACATATAAATCGTACAACTTAATGGACTCTTCAGCATTTATGAGACTTTATGCATCATTCATGATGTAATTGAATATTACGTGAGCCTACATGTGACATAGTTGATTATGACATCATATGATTGATCAATAAACTGTATTCCTCAATTATGTAGCCATCTGTATTGACAGATGGACACGCGAATATGGGCAATGCACGGAAGCACATTACAGATGGATGGTAGCAATAAATTAATCATCTCTATTCACCAGGCAAAGGGATAGGTTTGGGTGGTTGATAATGATGTGATTTTACGCACCAAAAGCAGTAAGAAAATCGTGATTGTGATAAAAACTAGCAGAGCTTAAAAACAATTTAACCTTTCCTAGAAAAGAAATGAAACAAAAACGACACAGAAACAAAACAAACATGAAAAAAAAGTAAAAAACCCCAGAGACAATCGGTTAATGTAGACATACGATTTTGTTTTATTAATGTTTCGTCTTTGTTTTGTTAATGTTTCGTCTTTGTTTTGTTAATGTTTCGTCTTTGTTTTGTTAATGTTTTTGGTTTGTAATGGACCTTTCCAGATTTAGCTATGCCCCGCCGACTTCTAGCTAAGCCCCACCCACACCTCGTTCATGTTAGGATCGATCAATTTCTGAACTCCCTGACTATCAATTTCCAGAAAACTATACAGGTCAGCTATTGAATATTTTGGAACCAATTTGACTGGGCGCTGTTGCTGCCATAGGCCAGTCAAATTATTTTCAAAATATTCAACAGCATGTTTATTAAATAGTACAGACATAAAATTCGTACAATGTGTCAGACTATTAAGAGTTAGATGGGCCAAATAGAATCATTTATGACGTAATGATTATGAGATCATCCTATACGCCGCTTAGCTGATTATGACATCAGATGATAGATGGATAGGCTGGAAAGGTGAATTGCTTTGTTTCTGTTCTCGTGAAATGTTAAATTGGTTTTAAATTGTACTCTACAGCTCAGAGATAAGCTAAAATGTTTTCTAAAGCAAAATGAAAATGTACTGTTGAATATTTTGAACATAATTGGATTGGACGTCCAGTGACCGAGCTACTCATTTGAAATCATTAGCCGGTGAATTAGCCTATTTTGTGATTTCATTAGCCAAATCTGGACTTTCTTAGCCTGACCAATAACCTATCAATCTAATCCTTTTTGATCCTACTAGGCTAATAACCAAGTAAGAGATGACCAACAGATCATGTAAGAAATAAAATATTGGATAGAATTAGACGTGTCATCATGGTTTAAGAGGAACTGACCTACCAACATACATGTAAAATCATTAGCCAGTGAATTAGCCTATTTTGACATTTTATTAGCCAACCCTGAAAATTATTCTCAAAAGCGAATTGGCGAAGGGATAGGTCTGTCCCTGGACGACATTGCTGCTTAAATCGAAATATGTTCACAATATTCAACAGAACATTTCTTACATTGTGTTAAACATTGTTTTGTTTTGAAAACATGTTAACTTATTTATAAGTTGCACCGTACATGTATGTTACCCCGCTGGTTTAAAAATTCATGGTTGTTGCATTGGTGGAGTGTGTGACATAGATGTTGGTACAGTCGGTTGCGGTTGGATCAATGGCTCAGTCACATTGACACTATTTTCACTGGTGACTTTATTAGTAAGAGAGCTATCCATAGCCGGGTTCCACAAAGCACTAACCTGACTAGACATGCCCAGGTTCACTTGGGAACCAGTTGGGCTTCCAACACCAGCATTATATTGGTCATTATTGATGCTCGGCATATGAGCGCCGCTAAACAGTGTATTATTTTGACCCGATATACTCGGGTGCATGTGAAAATTATTCGGAACTGGGAGACTTTGCGGGCTAATCTGTCCTCTGAATTGCCCATTATTTTGACCCGCTGCTATATTTGAGTTCAACGGTATACTGCTTTGACTCTCGATACTCGCATTCAATGTCATCGTGTCTGAATTTTCAGTACTTGTGTTGCTTACCGAAGGACTGATTGGACTTGAGACGTTTGTATTTAGTGGCACACTACTTGGACTGGTTAAATTGGGATATCCCATTCCTGAATAAGGTCCCATGGACAAGAATCCACTATCAAGTAACCGTCGATCAGCATATGGCGAGTACATAGGCAGCGGCATAGGCGTTCCCAGCACAGACCCTGGTGTGGGATACATGGGCTGTGGAAATCCATAAGCCGCATAATTAGGCAATGGGTAGGGTGGATAGCCGAGTGAAGCTAAAGAATAGGGTGATGTCGGTAAATGGGGATGATGAGAAAATGGGTGAGGTGGAAGATGATAGGGGTACGAGTGTGGTGGTAGACTTAGAGGGTCCACACTCGGATTTGTGCTGTTAGTACCTCTACTGCTACTAGCACTACTTGTACTGCTATGCGTTGACGGTACTGAAGCAGTAATCTGATTTTCAGATGTTAAGCTATCAGCCTGTGGAACAGCTACCTGACCAATGGTTTCCACTACAGATGTTGTAACAGGGACTGATGAAGATGCACTAAATGGGCTCACCGATTGATCCGTGACCAAACCAAGAGACTCGAAGAAGTCACTGCTATCAGCATTTAACAAATCCTCTATACTGGATGGCCTCTGGTTTTCCAGTGCATCTCTGATGACGTCATCTGAACTTGAGGCGGCGATGCTTGTACTAGGTTTGTCTAACTGATTAGGTTCAGAAGAAATATCGCGCCTAGTTTCTCTTTCATCATTTCTCTTTGACTGAGACCCGAGTTCTGAACCATCACCCTGACTAGAGCCCCATTCTGGATTCGACATACTCCTTTCAGACAGGTCCAATAACGGCTGGCTAGAACTTTGAGGCGGAGTTGACGATCTGGCTGCTTCCTCCTCATCATCATCATCCTCGTTCAGGGCACCATGAAGATCTGTGGATGCGCTATTTTCGATCGACATGGCCTCGTCTACGAGTGAGGACAGATCATGCATCGGCAGCGCGGATGAGACTGTCAAAGATTTCACCGATGCTGTTAAAGCAGAAAAGCAAACCAATAATTATATATAATGAAGGATTCCAGTTTATCCATCAATCATATGATGTCATAATCAACTATGTGACGTGTAAGATGACATCATAATCAACTACGCCATGAATGATGTAGCTAAGTTCGTCACGAATGTGTAATTAATGATAGACTATGCATTAATGTACAAATTGTATGTCTTTACTACATGTATTTAATAAACATGCTGTTGAATATTTTGAAACTAATTTGATTGGGCGCTGTGTTGCTGCACCCTGACAAATTAGTTTCAAAATATTCAACAGCTTACCTGTATAGTTTGCTGGAAATTGATAGTCAGGGAGTTCAGGGATCGACCAATCCCAACAAAGGCGGGGTGTGCGCGGAGCTTAGCTAAAGATCTGCAGTGGTCTTAGGAGTGCCCATTTGCAGGCTAAGAGAAGACTTTTTGAAAATTTCCCACTGGAATGACTGGTTCGATAATTGAGTCAATTACTCCGGTGGTAAATTTTCAAAACTATTCATCTCTTGACCAACAAATGGACATATATTGACCGTGTTCACTAATATTAGGAAAACTTTTATTTTCTCGACCAATCTTGCATGACCATTAACCCTTACCACTCTGTCAATATTCTATCTTTTACTGTGTCAATATCACAGAAACTGGACAGGTGTACATTTTTCAACAATTTTGGTGTAAGATGTTGCTCTCTACGACAGCACCATCTACCAACAAATTTGTTGAAAAATGAACACTAGTTCATATTTTAATTTAATTTGAAGATTTAAAATTTTAACACCAGAGTGGTAAGAGTTATAGGGTTAAGAAAACACATACCGGTAACCATGGATATAACACAATATAGAAACAATCTATTTAGAGAACAGAGGAACCGGGCGCTCGTTCAGTAAGGAAAGATTTGCAGAGTGAGAATCTCGCAGAGTGGAAAACAGTTTCTCTTACAAAATAATATGTTTTGTTAGAGTGCTTTGCTTTTTCGCGAAAGATGTTTGGAGGTGACTTGGAAAAACAAAACATTGTTTTTAATCTGTGACATAATTGCATGCGTAACAACATCATACATCACATAGGCATATATTACGTCGTAAGCGTATCGCGCAAAGGATGCTGGGAGAAAGCGCTCTGTTGAAACATTTTTGTCCAGTTTAGAATACTTTTGCTAGAGACCGCTCTAAAAGAAACTATTTTTTGCACCTCTTAGCGAACATAAAGCTTGTGCAAAGAAACTATTTCTCGATATGTATGGTCCCGATTAAAAAACCTTTACATTAGCCGCTAAACACAGGAATGCCGAGACTTTCTGGGTAATAGTTTTGGGAGACTGAACATGAAACATGGACGTTTAAATCTCCTCACATACATGTAACAGAGGAATCCAGGCTGTCAGTCAAGTATATGACGTCATAATCAATTACGTCACAGGTAAGCTGACATCACAATCAAATACATCATGCATGGAATATCTAAGTCTGTCATAAATGCTTCATAGTCTGTCAAGTTGTATGTTTTTACTATTTAATAAACATTGTTAAAAATTTTGAAACTAATTTGACTGGGTGCTGTTGCTGCCATAGGCAGCAACAGCACCCAATTAAATTAGTTTCAAAATATTCAACAGCTTATTGGCATAGTTTTCTGTAAATTGAGATTCAGACATGTCAGGGAAATCAGGGCTTGATCGATCCCAACATGGAAAAATCATTGGCGGAGCTTAGGTAGGATATGTGCGGGGCATAGCTAAAACTGGATTCATCAACTGGCTTTACGTCATTTGGAATAATTGTCTAACTGGTTCCAGGGTTTAAAAAACCCAGGAACTTCTTTAGTAATTTTTATGGGAGACGAAAAATGAAGTCTGGGAGAATATGACTGCCAGACTTCCGTTAGTGGAAGCCGTGAAGTATATTATGCATTGATTCCAATAATCTGAATGAGAAATCTATCATTTAAATTCCCAAGACTGACGTACAGGGTCAAGTTCGACTCCTAACCATAGTTAGCTATAGCCAACTAGAATACCAGTCGAACTTCAAATAGTTAACTAGCTAGTCAACTATAGTCAACCGAGCACCCGACCTCGGTTCAGATGGTTAGTGCGATACTTGCGTAATATTCAAAATGGCTGACACCGATCGCTTGCCATGAATAAATGCATATAAAAGTGTAAATATTTCACTAAATAACTTAGGTTTGGTGAAATTATGCTTTCGTATTGTATGTCAATGTTCCTAAGCCCATATTTCTTCCCACTATGCCATATGGGCGTATTTTGAATTCATAGCGGACAAAAATAACCCATTTTCGTAGCTCATTAAAACAGACGACGGAAAGGGTTAATAGAGACGGCTTCAAATTTTCTGCAATAGTAATTCAATAAAGAACCGGGTACCAGCGAACTATAGTCGACTAAAATCAAGTTCGACTGGGCATAGCAACTGCGCATGATCAGTAAACCATGAAACTGACTATGGTTAGCGAGTCGAACTTGACCCAGGTAATCCGTATGTCACTGGGATGTCATCTGGTTTCCCTATTCAAAAAGTAAAGTTTTACATACTATGACCAATGGACTTTTCTAATTTTTGCTAAACCCCGCCCACACCTCGCTCATGTTGGGATCGATCGATCCCTGAACTCCTTGACTACCAATTTCCAGAAAACTACACAGATAAGCGGTTAAATATTTTGAAACTAATTTCACAACAGCGCCCAGTTAAATTAGTTTCAAAATATTCAACAGAATATTTATTAAATAGCAGACATACAATTCGCACAACAACCCATAGACCGTCTTCAAATATGCATTCGTGACGTACTTATCTACATCATTCATGACATCATTGATTATGATGTCATTCTTCACGTCACGTAGTTAACTATGACATCATATGATGAATGGATAAAGTGGAAAGATCAATTGTGCCACCACAGTATTATCTTTCTGCATTGGGCCATGTTGGCATAGAGGTTACAAGGCGTATACATGTAGCATTTAACATTAACTATTTCACTGATTAAATCTCTAATCTCAATTAGAAGAAAAAACACCTGTTGTAGTGGGCCTGACAAATACCCATTAGCGGCCAAGAGATTATTTTTTTAAATGCACCACCGAAATGACTGGTTCGATAATCAAGCCCGTCATTCCAGCGGTACATTTTCCAAAAATACCCTTCACTTGGCCGACAAATTGACATTGACGAAGCAAACTTTAATTTTCTTGACAGATCTTGACCACTGAAGATTAACCCTTTAGCACTCATACCAGCCAAAAATGGTTTTCAGAAATGTCCATTTGCATGCCAAGTCTTCTCTTGGCTTGCAAATGAATATTTTATAAGTAAATATTTTAAACTTGGACTAAATTTAGTCATTAAAGGCTTCAATTTTGAGCCAAATCAGATCAGTAGGTTTTGTACTGTAGCTCCAGACGGACAGCCAGAGACAGACAGACATGATCGCAATACTCTCATACCCTTATGGGGCGAAAGTAAAAACACCACCACTACCCACCTGTACTTGTTGTTGCTGTAGTCGTGGTAACCGTAGTAACCGCCGTCCTCATCGAAGATATAGTACTGGCAAGAAGCGACTTCATTTGATTTCCTTTTGGCAAATTAGACATACCAGCACCACTCATACGTGACTGAACGATGGTAGGCCTAATCCGAGAGGCTGCCATCGATGCACCAGTAGACGCCACTGTAACTGTCTTACCCGTGCTCGCGAGCTGGCTAAGTAATGACTCTGTATCGCTACTCGACCTGGGTGCGCTTTGATCCTGATTCTGTGATTTTGTTCGGACAGCAAATATTTTCCCTTCATCTGTGCGGATGTAGACACCTACAGGTGTTTTGATGACCAGTACTTGCTGGCCGGCAGGTATGCGCTTGAATGTACATCTGGAATCCGGACTCGCCGCACCAGGGAGCATAATATCTGTGGAGAAACGTCAAGGTTATATAGCTTGTTATCCTTTAACCATCATATTATTCAAGAGAATTTCAATCTCAACATACAAAACACCAACTAGCAGACCAAGAGACTATTTTTGAAAATTTGCTACTAGTATACTGGCTACAGAAAACAATACAGGTAAGCTGTTGAATATTTTGAAACTAATTTGACTGGATCTTGATGCGCCCAGTCAAATTAATTTCAAAATATTCAACAGCATGTTTATTAAATAGTAAAGACATGCAATTCATACAAAAACGCTTAATCAGTCATCAATTAGGCATTCATGATGAACTTAGCTACGTCATTCATAACGTAATTGATTATGACGTCATCTTAAACACAACGTAATTGATTATGACATCATATGATTGTTGGGTAAACTTGAATTCTCCATTTCCAAAAAATACAAAAAATTTCTCAAATCATCATTTGTAGACAGCAGTGCAGGAATAAAGAACAACTGCTTCAAATGCTGGCTGTACCTGTAGTTGTGGTCACTTTGTGTATGGTGACTCCAGGCCGGGTCAGATGAGGAACTGGATTGTGATCCGCTAACGCGACAGGACGACGTGGCTGTAAGGGTACTGGCGTGGATAACATGGGCTTTACGCTGGCAACAGGACGATTATATGAACCCCTATACGATGCAAAGTAAAAACATACACATTCATTTAACCCTTTAATGGTCAAATTTGGTCAAGAAAATCGCAGTATCTGCTTATTGAATGTCCATTTGCAGGCCAAGAGGACTATTTTTTAAAATTTACCACTGGAATGACTAGCTCTGTTATCGAGCCAGGCATTACAGCGTTAAATTTTCGAAAATAGTCTTCTCTTGGCCTGCAAATGGAAATTTCTCAAGCCCAATGCTGAGGCGGGTTTCGGCCGGCATGACCATTAAATGGTTAATTTGTAATTCTAAATGTCACTATAAAAAATATCATAATTGAGTGAAACTCGCTGTTGTCTTACAGCTACATATTGTATTACTATAAACAGCAACATACTCCAGTCAAGTCACTTGCAAATTATATAACAGACTAATTTCATGACAAGCATAAAGGAAGGCGGGAGTTGAATATTTTAAGTTATCCATGGATTACCACGGGTCTAAATAGTGTTGGGAATTGGTACTATTTTTGTGATCGATGATTGGTCTTATATACTAACCGATGATCAATTAATGATTGATCATAACAGGTTCTCATTTTTTACCTATTTTGAATGCAGTAATTATAGTATGTTCAAGGATAATTACCCCTTTCAAACCAAAACAGATTCTTAATAATTTAAGAAAAATCTGTTGAATATTTTGAAACTAATTTAACTGGAAGCTGTTGGTGCCTTAGGCAGCAACAGCTCCCAGTGAAATAAGTTTCAAAATATTCAACATGTTATTGGTATGGTTGCTTTGAAATTAACATACTATCTTAGTGCTGAAAGAATTAATTTCTTAGACTAAGGAGTAATACTATATAGTTGTAACAATTAAATTTAAATTCTTTTCCAAAATATATTCGTTTTCTAGCTTTTGACCAGTTAAAATATTTAATAAAGTCAATTTATAAACAACCAAAACCAATTTCTGAAATCATGATCGATCGGTTGGTTGAACATGCAGACAAATCAATCATTGATCAAATCGATTAATTGGAACATTAGGTCTGTCTAGTTCAGAATAAAAGACAGGTACATGTATATTAAATATGTGACTGCTAAAATTTTGCAGACATTTTCAGGGAACATAACTCTTAACCTGCTGAATATCTTGAAAACAATTTGACTGAAAGTTGGTATTTCAGTGAAATTGTTTTCGAAATATACAGCATTTCCACAGTTACTGCCCCTAGAAAATATTGTTTGGCGGCTTGTAACAGTGAAACAATTAAAATAATGACTATTTACCAAGAATTGTTGAATGGAAATGGCCTCCTGTTTATCATGGGATTAACCACTCCAGGCGGCCTCGGGTAGTAACGAGAACCCGCTACTGCATTTCCATAGGCCGGTCGTGTGTACGAGAGGCTCATGCGCTTTTCCATAGCGTAACTCTGCTTAGCTATCCGTTTTTCGCGTCGTGTCAGTCGCAGCTCCTTCTTGTCTATGAGTAATGATTCATGCGTGAATGGCTCCTAGAAAATGAATTAAATACGAGGGTAGTAAATTAACCTGGATTAGACATTAGCCAGCAGTATAGTCTGAGAGTATGGATCAGTAAACTAGCCTTTGCAATGGGCTTGAGGAATGTCCATTTGCAGGTCGAGGACTATTTTTTGAAAATTTAGCACTGGAATGCCTGGCTCCACGATCGAGTCAGTCATTCCAGTGGTACATTTTCAAAATTAGTGTTCTCATGGCCTGCAAATAGAATGTATTCATTAAAAAAGCAAAAATTAAAATTCTTTTGGTATATTTTTAAAGGGCTTACATGTTTCTGGAACAAAAACGTAACAAAAATCGGAATTCTGAATGGGTGAGGCGAAAGAAATATTTGAACGTGTTTAACAAACAAGAGGGCACTCAACTGCATAACCACTTTAACCCTTTACCATTCAAGCTGACCAAAAATGGCTTCTGTGGTCTTGAGAAATCTTTAAAAATTGGACAGACCAAACAAGCGATCAACATACAGACTGACTTATACTAGACGGGAATCGGAACTAAAAACTAAAGAATCACAAGTTCGTGCCTGTCTCTCAAATTTTTAACATTTCTGACAATATTGCTTACCCGGTAAGTTGTCGTGTGTTACTGTACACTTCCTTAGTACAGTTGGTATAAATTGGTTTCTATCCGTTAAATTCTTTAAATTTCTGAAAATGCCATCTAGGTCAAGTTCGACTTGCTAACTATAGTTAGTTTGCTGGTTTACTGAACATGCACAGTTGCTATGCCCAGTCGGAAGCTAAATAGTTAACTACAGTTCGTTGGTACCCGATTCCCCCATTGAATTACCATCGCAGAAAATTCGGAGCCAGGTACCAGTCTCCATTAACCCTTTCTGTTGTCTGTTTTGATGGCCTATGAAAATGTTTTTTTCCGGTCTGCTACGACGTCAAAAAGCGTCCATATGAAATAAAGTGTGAGGAAATAATGGCTTGGGAACATTGCTATATAATGGGAACGTATAATTTCATCAAACCACGTTATTTAATGAGATATTTACACTTTTATCTGCATTTGTGTCCGCCAATTTTGAAATTTATGCAAATTTCCTACTAAGCATTTGGAACCGAGCTCGGGTGCTCGATCGACTATAGTTGACTAGCTAAGTTAGACTGGGAATCTACCAACTATGGTTAGGAGTCGAACTTGACCCTACTTGCATATCTCTACAATATCGGGTGGTACTTGTGAAGTTAAATGTTGATAAATTTCTCCAGTGCTTGAATTGCCATGATTTAACACTTTCACCGATAAATTCCAAATAAATTCCCTGTATCTCAATCTCAGGGCAATCAAACAGGAAAGATATTGAATATTTTAAAATTAATATAACAATGGGCCAGCAATGGCTTCCAGTCATATTAATTTCTATAGAATATGCTATAAATTGTAAAGAATTTACTTTTTCTGGGATCGGTTGTTGAAACGATTAATTCTAACCAAAATCAGACAAAACCATCGATTTACTTTAGCGATGTGCTGTAAAAGAAACCATACAGTTAAGCGATTTGAAACTGATTTGACTGGAAGTTGCTATTACAAAATATGTAATAGCCGGCAGTACCAGTATAGCACAGCTCAGAAATAACTTTACACAACAAAATAAAACGTACTGTTGAATATTTTGGACTTAATTTGATTGTAAGCCATTGCTGTCTTTGGCAGCAATGGCTTCCAATCAAGTTAAGTCCAAAATATTCAACAGAACATTTCTTACATTGTGTTAAAAAACATGTGGGGTTTTATGGGGATGGGGTGGGGTAGGGTTGGGGGGGAACTTTTGAACTTATTTATGAGTTCGACTGTATCTATATGACATCACATACTATCACTTACTGACACCAAATGGCAGCTCTCAAGGGTCACGTAAATGATTAAAACCAAATAATTATGATACAAATAACGGAGTGTGCCTGCAAGTGAATAAAATGGAATCTACCATAATCTACTAGTTGTACAACACATTTAATAGGAGATGACTTGGCCTTTAAGAAGTCACAGAATGATCTCAGCGTAAATTGGATAAATTACCTTTGCTAATCTATGACCATGCTTCTCCAACATACACAGCATAACATCATCATCAAATTCCTGCTTACACTGGCTGAGATCAAATGATGTCTCCTCTTTATCCTTAAACAGTAATATTCAATAGTCATGGGATTGAGCGAGAACAAGAGGGATAGAGAGAGAGGGAGGGAGGGAGGGAGTGGAGGAGAGGGAGAAATAGATAGAGATTTACAAAATATGTTTGAGAGAGAGAGATATGGATGAGACAGAGAGAGAGAGAGAGAGAGAGAGAGAGAGAGAGAGAGAGAGAGAGAGAGAGAGAGAGAGAGAGAGATGGTGAGTGAGAGAGAGAGAATGAAATGTGGAGAGAGCGAGAGATGATCCGAGAAAGAGAGCGAGAGAGAGAGAGAGACAGAGAGAGAGAAAGAGAGAGAGAGAGAGAGAGAGAGAGATAGGAGATATATAGAAGTGCTTTTTAAAGAGCTAGAATCAAACTAGTTTTAACATATTGAACAGAACATAAGAGAAATAAGTCGTTGGTGACCTGTAAGGGTGAAAGGGTTAAGATGACTATCTTGTCTGGAGAAGCATCAGAAAATAGAATGAATTCATAAATGTCTACAGTCTTCACAGTGCCCCCGAGCAAAAGTTGACTGATGACGATTGATGGTTGGATGGACGTTTGCCACGGCATAATCCTCCTAGCAACACTTTTCCCACTGCTAGAATTTTTTCAAAATCTGTGGTATTGTAGATAAATATTTATACAGCAAAGTAGTATCAAATTGAACTGCAAATATGAGGAGCTTTTATTGGCTGGTGAAAGTAATTTCTAGCAATCAGCATTAACCCTTTCACAAATCCACAGACAAAACCCGGAAAAACTCGAAAACATTGTGTAACTCAGAGGGCCCACAATCATTGAATCAAAAAAGCATCCGCTTTTGTTTCTACGAGAATTCTTAATACTTACCAGATGTACTATTATGGTAATGTCTATTATCTAGTCAAGCTCAAAATAAACAATTAAAACTCCGCACTCTCCTGGTCCTGCCCATACTGTGTCCGGGAATTAACATAGCCCCAGGTACCGAGTCAATTCCCAATCACAGTCAGATTAGTCTTATATGTCTTGACAAACAGGGAAAGCAGCTCAGCCTC
>CM067371.1:27331754-27380414 GCA_034401795.1 Chaetoderma sp. LZ-2023a
ATATTTTGAAACTAATTTAACTGGAAGCTGTTGGTGCCTTAGGCAGCAACAGCTCCCAGTGAAATAAGTTTCAAAATATTCAACATGTTATTGGTATGGTTGCTTTGAAATTAACATACTATCTTAGTGCTGAAAGAATTAATTTCTTAGACTAAGGAGTAATACTATATAGTTGTAACAATTAAATTTAAATTCTTTTCCAAAATATATTCGTTTTCTAGCTTTTGACCAGTTAAAATATTTAATAAAGTCAATTTATAAACAACCAAAACCAATTTCTGAAATCATGATCGATCGGTTGGTTGAACATGCAGACAAATCAATCATTGATCAAATCGATTAATTGGAACATTAGGTCTGTCTAGTTCAGAATAAAAGACAGGTACATGTATATTAAATATGTGACTGCTAAAATTTTGCAGACATTTTCAGGGAACATAACTCTTAACCTGCTGAATATCTTGAAAACAATTTGACTGAAAGTTGGTATTTCAGTGAAATTGTTTTCGAAATATACAGCATTTCCACAGTTACTGCCCCTAGAAAATATTGTTTGGCGGCTTGTAACAGTGAAACAATTAAAATAATGACTATTTACCAAGAATTGTTGAATGGAAATGGCCTCCTGTTTATCATGGGATTAACCACTCCAGGCGGCCTCGGGTAGTAACGAGAACCCGCTACTGCATTTCCATAGGCCGGTCGTGTGTACGAGAGGCTCATGCGCTTTTCCATAGCGTAACTCTGCTTAGCTATCCGTTTTTCGCGTCGTGTCAGTCGCAGCTCCTTCTTGTCTATGAGTAATGATTCATGCGTGAATGGCTCCTAGAAAATGAATTAAATACGAGGGTAGTAAATTAACCTGGATTAGACATTAGCCAGCAGTATAGTCTGAGAGTATGGATCAGTAAACTAGCCTTTGCAATGGGCTTGAGGAATGTCCATTTGCAGGTCGAGGACTATTTTTTGAAAATTTAGCACTGGAATGCCTGGCTCCACGATCGAGTCAGTCATTCCAGTGGTACATTTTCAAAATTAGTGTTCTCATGGCCTGCAAATAGAATGTATTCATTAAAAAAGCAAAAATTAAAATTCTTTTGGTATATTTTTAAAGGGCTTACATGTTTCTGGAACAAAAACGTAACAAAAATCGGAATTCTGAATGGGTGAGGCGAAAGAAATATTTGAACGTGTTTAACAAACAAGAGGGCACTCAACTGCATAACCACTTTAACCCTTTACCATTCAAGCTGACCAAAAATGGCTTCTGTGGTCTTGAGAAATCTTTAAAAATTGGACAGACCAAACAAGCGATCAACATACAGACTGACTTATACTAGACGGGAATCGGAACTAAAAACTAAAGAATCACAAGTTCGTGCCTGTCTCTCAAATTTTTAACATTTCTGACAATATTGCTTACCCGGTAAGTTGTCGTGTGTTACTGTACACTTCCTTAGTACAGTTGGTATAAATTGGTTTCTATCCGTTAAATTCTTTAAATTTCTGAAAATGCCATCTAGGTCAAGTTCGACTTGCTAACTATAGTTAGTTTGCTGGTTTACTGAACATGCACAGTTGCTATGCCCAGTCGGAAGCTAAATAGTTAACTACAGTTCGTTGGTACCCGATTCCCCCATTGAATTACCATCGCAGAAAATTCGGAGCCAGGTACCAGTCTCCATTAACCCTTTCTGTTGTCTGTTTTGATGGCCTATGAAAATGTTTTTTTCCGGTCTGCTACGACGTCAAAAAGCGTCCATATGAAATAAAGTGTGAGGAAATAATGGCTTGGGAACATTGCTATATAATGGGAACGTATAATTTCATCAAACCACGTTATTTAATGAGATATTTACACTTTTATCTGCATTTGTGTCCGCCAATTTTGAAATTTATGCAAATTTCCTACTAAGCATTTGGAACCGAGCTCGGGTGCTCGATCGACTATAGTTGACTAGCTAAGTTAGACTGGGAATCTACCAACTATGGTTAGGAGTCGAACTTGACCCTACTTGCATATCTCTACAATATCGGGTGGTACTTGTGAAGTTAAATGTTGATAAATTTCTCCAGTGCTTGAATTGCCATGATTTAACACTTTCACCGATAAATTCCAAATAAATTCCCTGTATCTCAATCTCAGGGCAATCAAACAGGAAAGATATTGAATATTTTAAAATTAATATAACAATGGGCCAGCAATGGCTTCCAGTCATATTAATTTCTATAGAATATGCTATAAATTGTAAAGAATTTACTTTTTCTGGGATCGGTTGTTGAAACGATTAATTCTAACCAAAATCAGACAAAACCATCGATTTACTTTAGCGATGTGCTGTAAAAGAAACCATACAGTTAAGCGATTTGAAACTGATTTGACTGGAAGTTGCTATTACAAAATATGTAATAGCCGGCAGTACCAGTATAGCACAGCTCAGAAATAACTTTACACAACAAAATAAAACGTACTGTTGAATATTTTGGACTTAATTTGATTGTAAGCCATTGCTGTCTTTGGCAGCAATGGCTTCCAATCAAGTTAAGTCCAAAATATTCAACAGAACATTTCTTACATTGTGTTAAAAAACATGTGGGGTTTTATGGGGATGGGGTGGGGTAGGGTTGGGGGGGAACTTTTGAACTTATTTATGAGTTCGACTGTATCTATATGACATCACATACTATCACTTACTGACACCAAATGGCAGCTCTCAAGGGTCACGTAAATGATTAAAACCAAATAATTATGATACAAATAACGGAGTGTGCCTGCAAGTGAATAAAATGGAATCTACCATAATCTACTAGTTGTACAACACATTTAATAGGAGATGACTTGGCCTTTAAGAAGTCACAGAATGATCTCAGCGTAAATTGGATAAATTACCTTTGCTAATCTATGACCATGCTTCTCCAACATACACAGCATAACATCATCATCAAATTCCTGCTTACACTGGCTGAGATCAAATGATGTCTCCTCTTTATCCTTAAACAGTAATATTCAATAGTCATGGGATTGAGCGAGAACAAGAGGGATAGAGAGAGAGGGAGGGAGGGAGGGAGTGGAGGAGAGGGAGAAATAGATAGAGATTTACAAAATATGTTTGAGAGAGAGATATGGATGAGACAGAGAGAGAGAGAGAGAGAGAGAGAGAGAGAGAGAGAGAGAGAGAGAGAGAGAGAGAGAGAGAGAGAGAGATGGTGAGTGAGAGAGAGAGAATGAAATGTGGAGAGAGCGAGAGATGATCCGAGAAAGAGAGCGAGAGAGAGAGAGAGACAGAGAGAGAGAAAGAGAGAGAGAGAGAGAGAGAGAGAGATAGGAGATATATAGAAGTGCTTTTTAAAGAGCTAGAATCAAACTAGTTTTAACATATTGAACAGAACATAAGAGAAATAAGTCGTTGGTGACCTGTAAGGGTGAAAGGGTTAAGATGACTATCTTGTCTGGAGAAGCATCAGAAAATAGAATGAATTCATAAATGTCTACAGTCTTCACAGTGCCCCCGAGCAAAAGTTGACTGATGACGATTGATGGTTGGATGGACGTTTGCCACGGCATAATCCTCCTAGCAACACTTTTCCCACTGCTAGAATTTTTTCAAAATCTGTGGTATTGTAGATAAATATTTATACAGCAAAGTAGTATCAAATTGAACTGCAAATATGAGGAGCTTTTATTGGCTGGTGAAAGTAATTTCTAGCAATCAGCATTAACCCTTTCACAAATCCACAGACAAAACCCGGAAAAACTCGAAAACATTGTGTAACTCAGAGGGCCCACAATCATTGAATCAAAAAAGCATCCGCTTTTGTTTCTACGAGAATTCTTAATACTTACCAGATGTACTATTATGGTAATGTCTATTATCTAGTCAAGCTCAAAATAAACAATTAAAACTCCGCACTCTCCTGGTCCTGCCCATACTGTGTCCGGGAATTAACATAGCCCCAGGTACCGAGTCAATTCCCAATCACAGTCAGATTAGTCTTATATGTCTTGACAAACAGGGAAAGCAGCTCAGCCTCACCTCAGCGGAGCGGCTGAGGCAGGGCCATCATACATCTGGTAAGTATTAAGAATCCTCGTAGAAACAAAAGCGGATGCTTTTTTTATTCTACTTCGAATAATACTTACCAGATGTACTATTATGATAAACTTCGGATCTCAACAGTCAAGGAATACCGGTGGGAGGAGGTGAGGCTCGAACCAGCACTCATCTACCATCCAACAGAGAAGGTAGTGAAGAGACTAGAACCCTGGCATACGCTTGGGTTCTGCCATCTGACTCAGAGTGCTAAACTTCCATGGTCTAGACCGCGCTCCCCCCCCCCACCCCCTCTTTTGTCTGCACAAAATCCAGAGGGCTGTCGAAAAGGGGATGCAACACACACCAGACCCATGTCAGCCCCAAGTCTCAGCTGAGGAAGTCCAGTAGAGTGCAAAGAAGCTACTACAACTTCTAATTTTGAAAAAATATCGGTATATCAATTAAGTTTTCAAATTGAAATGAGTCTAATGTCTGTTTGAGAGGATAAGTATACTCTTACAGCAGACTATTTACCTAAGCAGTCTGGTATTTCGACTGTAAGTAAATTATTATTATTAGTCACTTAATTAAAGTAAACACTCACCATTTTGAGTGCTTGTTCTTTCTTGATCATCCCAGCTCGGCCCAATCCACGGTCGTTCATTGGTCATGTGCATGGCTCTTGTTCAGTGCAGGAGGAAGTAACTTTGACAAATTGGCGACAACTACCGGATTAAGTGCGCTGGAGATGTCGCGAAGGTAGAAATCAGTAAATGACGACTCGGCATGCCATTGTGCTACAGACATCACCTCCTCTAATGAGACACCCTTAAAAAGGGCTGATGATGCTGCTAATGCTCGGACCTGATGGGCGTTCGCACGATCAATCTGCTTTCCTGTAGCAATTTTGTGCGACATCTGAATAGCATCAACTATCCAACGAGAAATAGTATCTTTCGAGGCGCGCAAATGAGGAGCTTTGAGACATAACCACAGAGATTTCGGGACATCTCTCCACTCCTCAGTACGTTTCTTATACATTTTCAGACATCTGACAGGACACCAAGAAGAGTTTGGGCCATGTCTAATTAAACTTGGCAAATTCATCGGTTGACCTGGATATTTAAGTGACTGATTCTTTGCCAGGAAACAAAGACGTGGAAGTAGTCTTAAACCTATACCCGTGACGACAAAACGGTCTTGCTCGGCCGATAGCGCATGAATCTCGCTTCTCCTTCTCGCCGATGCTGCTGCAACCAAGAAACCTGATTTAATAGTTAGCAGTTTAATATCTATAGATCTAATCGGTTCAAAGGGAGCATGCCCTAAAACCTGTAGAACAAGAGATAGATTCCATGCTGGGATAGGAACTGGCTGTCTAGGTCGCCGATTGCTCATTCCTTTAATAACTTCATTTAAAGTGTCATTCCCCACTCCTTCAATGGCCAGACTGGGAATGACTGAAGCTAATGCAGACTTATATGCTGCTAGGGTTGAAGGTACAAGTTTTTCAACTTCGTATAAATGACAGATAAAATCTGCTACGTGTTGAACAGATGCAGAAAAGGGATTAATATTTCTTCTCTGACACACTCTGCAAATTTGTTGATTCTATAATTATATGTCTTGGTGGTTGACCCTCTTCTGGCTGAAGCGACAAACTTTGCTGCTTGCTCAGAAAAGCCACCCTCAATTGCACGCTGCTTGATAACATCCATGCAGTCAATTTGAACATTTCCGGTCTGTCGTGAAGACACAGACCTTTGTTCTGAGTGATTAGATCCCTTTGGTCTGGAAGAGGGATTGGATTGCAGACCAGAAGGTCCAGCAGATCCGTAATCCATGATCGGCCTGGCCAATGAGGTGCGATCAGTAGTACTTGGCATATTCCCTCTCTTATCTTTGCCAGAACTTTCGGGATGAGAATCGTTGGAGGATACGCATACGCATACATTCCCTTCCAACTTATCGCCAGTGCGTCTACTGCCAAGGCTAGCGGGTCCGGGATTGGTGACACGTATGTGACCATCTTTGCATTTAGTTTCATCGCAAACAGATCCACATTTGGTTTGCCCCAATGTTTGAATAGAACATCCGCTACCGATTGGTTGAGCTGCCATTCCGTCGGACGACAAATCATCCTTCGACTGAGCGCATCGGCTAGGATGTTCAGTCTTCCTGGAATGTGTGCTGCCCGAAGAATAATATTCCTCTCTTGGCACCATAGCAGAAGGTTCCAAATCATCATGCACAACTCTGGTGACCTCGTCCCGCCTTGGCGGTTCACATAAGACACCACTGTTGAGTTGTCTGTCCTTATTAGGACAATCTTGTCTCGGATTAAATTCTCAAATTTTCGAAGTGCTAATACCACCGCTAATAATTCGAGAACATTGATGTGTTTCTGCGCATTGGTCCGATCCCATTTCCCTGACACTGATTGATTGTCCAATACCGCTCCCCAACCTGTCGTCGATGCATCTGTAAAGATGGACATCTGTGGTTGAGGAGGATGTAGAGGAACACCTCGCAGGAGATTCTGTTCTGATAACCACCACTGAAGATGGAATATCAATGGTTCTTTTACTGGAATTCTCAGAGATAACGGATCCGTTTTCTGAGACCAGAACGACATTAAATACATCTGAATCGGTCTGTGCCTGAGTGCCGCATAAGGAACCACTTTCTCCAGAGACACTAGTAAACCCAGTATTCTGAGAAATTGGCGTGCCGTCAGATAGGCTCCTAGAGAAACCGACTCCAGAACTGCAATCAGGCTCTTGACTCTGCTCTCCGCCGGAAAAGCTACGCTCCCTGAGATTGAAAAATATTCCCAGATAAACAAACTCCTGGGATGGAGTCAATTCTGATTCCTCTAGATTCACAATCCATCCTAGATCCTTTAGTAAGGCTAGGACTACCTGAAGATTGTTGCGCAGATTGACTGGATTCCCCGCCTTCAGCAGCCAGTCGTCTATGTAAGTATGAACAGCTATGTTTCTCCTGCGAAGATAAGAAGTCATGGCCAGGACCACTTTGGTGAAGACCCTCGGAGCTGTGGTCAAGCCGAATGGAAGCGTATTGAATTCCCAAACATTGTCTTGGAATGCAAAGTGAAGGTATTTCTGAAAAAGAATTGACATTGGAATATGAAAATATGCATCCTTCAGATCTCTCGACACTGCCCACATGCCTTTCCTCAACCCCGACATCACTGCCGCTACAGTCTCCATCTGAAACTTTGGTAAACAGAATAAACTTGTTTAACGATTTGAGATTGAGAATTGGTCACCACCCTCCAGTGCGTTTCGGAACGAGGAACATCATCGAATAGAAGCCTAGGGATGACTGATTGCGGACTAAGTGAATCGTCTTCTTCCGCTGAAGACTTTCGATTTCTGAGCAAATGGCATCTAGACGATCGGATTGCATGAGACGACGTTAATTCGGAGCGGATCCCGCCGGAAACCCGTCAGGACCGTCCCCCATGGCCACCCCGTGGTTTCTGGGAAAACGACGGTCCAGAATCGCCACCACGGCTATCCTTACGGTAGCCGCCACGACCCGAACCGCCACCCTTACTATCCTCCTCATACAGCCTCTTATTAGAGGACTTGTATGAGGAAGAACGACCAGGACCTTGCGAACCGGATGCTTGATGGGTATCATGGCCAGAAGGACGGAAGGGCGATCTTTGGTGCTGCCTCTGCTGCTCCTGTCGGTGCTGCTTGTAGGACTGCTGCAGCTGAGTCCTTTTCGTCGACTTCCACGACTTGCCGACTACTTCTTGTTCCGCAACCATTGATGCGACCTTGGATAAGGCTTGCCGTGCCGAGCCGCCGAACAAGCCTGGAACAAGCGCAGCCCTCATTTCAGGTCCTGGTTCTACAAAATCGAGAACCATTCTCCGTCGCTCAGCCAATGATCTCGTGATCACCCTGGCCAGGCAATCTTGAAATAGGCGCATGGTGTCCCGGATAACTCCGAGTGCAGCCTCTGGCACTACCCGACCTTCCGCCGCACAGGTCAGCATACCCTGCAGGATGGTACAGCCGTGAGAAAGCGCTGCCATGGCAGCTCTCGCCGCATCCTCAATGAGGGTCAACTCATTGAAAGGATCTTTATTTGTCTGCGAAACTAACGGATGAGAACGTCCCTTAGCTTTGCCAGCCAATGGCCTATTCAGTGCCTCTCTCTCCCCGATGGAAAGCCGTGGGGCTCAGACATACTGATGGTAGGCTTGCTCCGGAAAACGGACCCTACTCCTAATCCCTTTCGGGCCTTTGGAAGCGTAAAGTCCGGCTGGACCATACGATACGCCGCCACCTCCAACATGTCAGAGGCCAATGTATCCAAAGGCAGAGCAGGCATGGTAGAAGAGCCACTGGACAGAGCGCTAGCCGCTCGCTCTGACATCCGCTCCATTGCCGATCGCGCTGAGATCCTTGATCCGATGCCAACCCGAGACGGCGGGACATCCATTCAAGGACCTGCACCCATTCAGCCTCGGTGGAAAAGGATGACTCATCCAACAAGGGACTGCCGGTCTCATCTTCTTTCTCGCCCTTGGATGAGACACACACCAACGATCCATGCTGAGGACTGCGAACTTGCTTACTAGTGTAAACAACACCCACAGACAGTGCACTCGCGGCTCCAACATCCAACGATTCGCCGGACACGGACTCACTGAAATCCATCGGCTCCAGCACAAGAGCCGGGATCACAGCTGCATTAATCACGGTAGCCGACGGAAATCCGATAGGACCCGTAACCACCGGCGCCGGGATGCCGTCAAACACGACTCCAACGGCAGCACGGGCTGAACAAAATCCGGATGGAAGATGCCTGACGGAACGTCAACATCACCACCCGGCTGGCAAACCCATACATAACCCGAAGGAGAACCTTGGGATAAACCAGGTACAGCCATCGCAGAAAGATCCGGCATGCCGGAATCCTCCATGAGCAAAAGCTCCTCCTCCTCCTCTGCCGTCGGCTCTTGAGCTAACGTAACAGGAGTTACAGGTGCAACACCATCCGCAGCACTGGCCGGACTACTGGAAGGTAGTCCTGCACCAGACTGCATCGACGGGATCATGGATTGCAGGGACTCAAAAATGGCTTTAAACTGGGCCGCCCAAACACCCAAAGCCGAGTCCATTCTCTCATTGAGGCACTCCTCCAAGCCTCTGTTGGAGGCCTGATCTGCCTTGGCCGCCTTGTCGCTCGCGATTCTGTCCAGTCGCGCACTCCGATCACGGTCGAACTCCGCCACTAACTCTGACGACCACTTCACACAAACATCGCAAGGACTCCCAACCTTGCACTTCGCGCAAGCAACGCAGTGGTGACCAGCAAATCTACGCTTCATGAACCGATTGCATTTAGTACACAGTGTCCAGACCTTTAGCCCTCTGCGAACACAAAGCAAGAATTAAAATGCTGCACATGACATACATGACGAGCAAACGCACAATGACTTGATTGTAATACTAAAATTACTTAGAAACATTAACGTTTTCCTAAATTAATGATAATCAAGATTTAAGGCAGGAGATATTTGAAATTATTTAGAGTGAAAATTAATAAACACGGCTTGGTAATTAACTAACCGTTAAAATAACCAAGAAAAACGTACCGATCGCTACAAACACCTTCATCAATGAAGTTAAGGCTAATTAGAGTGCATAGACACGCCAAGCCGAAAGCAAACATAAAACATGGGCGCCGCCATCTTGGCTAAGAGGGCATCCATCTTGGAAGGAACCGAGTCGCAAGAGAAATTAACCGAGTACCCGCATAATGCTTAAACAGTTAAGGGTACCGGAGCGACTCCAACAATGGCTACCATTTTAAAATAATGTGCCAATTTAAGGAAAATTCAATCATTCATTACGGCACGAATGTATAAATTCTAGATTGATACAACCTGCCCCCGAGATGATTTTCCTTTCTCTTCCATGACGCCAGCAATGGATAGCTTCAAACACGCTGAATTCTGTTAAAATTTGCAGAGCTCAAACACTTGCAACTTCAGAAGTCAGCAAAATATACGAATCTGACTGTGATTGAGAATTGTCATAATAGACATTATCATAATAGTATTATTCGAAGTAGAAAATACCTTACACTATGTAGTAGGTAGCAATTTTATTCAAAGCCTTCATATTATTAAAAAAAGTAATATTTAAAAAAAATAAATTTAAAAATACGAAAATTTACAAAAGGTTTTTGAATTAAAAATCCCATTTTCACCCAAGATCTTGGACCTATAAAGATGAATCCTTCAAAAGGCACATCTGCTTATCATAACTGAGGCATATGCTAAGTTTCATTAAATTATTTTAAGCGATTCTATATGATATGGTGTTTACAAGAAAATGCAAATTTTCACCCAAAATATTGGACCTATAAACGTGACTGCTTCATCTACCTATCATAAAGATACAATCTGTCAAGTTTCATATAATTATCTTAAGTGATTCTGTAATATATGGTGCTTACGAGGAAATTGACAAAAATCATGAGCCCATTTTCAACGAAAATATTTTACCTATACACATGAATTCTTCAAAAGGCACATCTGCGTATCATAACTGAGGTATATACACCAAGTTCCATTAAAATATCTGAAGCGGTTCTGTATGATATGCTGTTGACGAGATATTGTGGACCGACAGACGCATGGACGGATGGACAGACAGACAGACTGACAGACGCAGTGATGACTATACGGCCTCCACACCTTCTGGTGCTGGGCCCTAATTATATTCTTTATGATATAAAGCTTATTCTGCTGAATATTTTGAAATTAATTTGACTGGAAGCTATTGCTGCCTAAGGCAGCAATGGCATCCAGTTAAATTAACTTAAAAAAATTCAACAGTTTTCCTGTATGATAGTGTTGAAAATAGCCTGACCCACACCCTTGTCTGAAAAGAATGATGGTTTTTTCAACCAGGAGACATGGTAAAATAATATCAGGGTTCGTACTGTATGTACATGTACATCTGTGTTTGAATTTCCATGATATTTTCATGATATTTTCGTGAAAGAAATTAACAAATTCCCTGACCTGACCTCCAAGACTTGATATCGAGGAGATTTGCGTTTATGACATAGCTAAAAAAATAAGATCCGAGTTATTCTGTAAAATGTCTGAATTTTGTCTTGAAACAACCAAGCAACAACCTTGTTTTGATAAGCTGTTGCCACAATTTTTATTGCATAGAGGTGATTTCTGCCAACAGATTTCTTCTTTTTTTTAAACATGATTACCATTTTCCATGACTTTTCCATGGCCTATTATAAAAAAGCCGCTTATTTTCCATGACTTTCCAGGATTTCCATAATCAGTATGAACCCTGTATTATGAAGTGACGCCGAGTCGCTGGTGAGGACAAATATAGTAGGTATACTCGAATAAGAACAAAGACAAATACCTCATATTTGAGTAGATTTGAATCATTTCGGCAAAACACGCTCTGTGGGTTTAACTCGTCCACTACCCGATCTGGAATTAATAACTTCATATAATCAGAATAGATTACAGGGATTGAGATTAACACTAACATCCTGTCTCAAGACGAGTAGAAACTGACCATGGCTAGTACAATTTGTGACTGGTCAGCCCAGTGGTCTAGTAACAATTTAATAGCTCAACCATTTAACTGTCTGCCTTCTGAGTTTTTGCAGACGACATAATCCAAGTGTTATATCTCTGGACCTACTCAATATTTTGAAAACAATTTGACTGAAAGTTGTTGGTGGTTCTTACTTATTGAGACAGTTAATGGTCAAACCAGCTAAAACTGCCTCTGCTGTGATCTTTAGAAATGTCCACATATACGCAGAGAGCAAGAGAAGACAACTAATCTAGCCAGCTATTGCAGTAGTAAATTTTCTAAAATAGTTTCTCATTGCTTGGCCTGCAAATGGACATTCACTAACAAAACCCCTGAATTTTCTTGACTAATAAAGGGTTCATAGGAGGCCCACAGTGGCTTGTACAGTTCATCTTCTCTTCGGCTCGCCTTCATACTCTACACAGCTGAATAAATATTCCTCATTGACACATGTGCTTGGGTTTAAAACAAAATTTGTCTTATCATTTGAGCCATAAAATTTACTCATAGGAATGACTGGGTTGGTTATCGAGCCGGTCATATCAATTTAAAAGGTTTTCTCTTGAAAACCAAATGAATGTATCTCAGGACTGGTGCAGAGGAAGTTTTTGGCCACCTTGACCATCAAAGGACATTGACCTTTGATGGAATGACCTATGATGGTCAAGGTATTATCTATAAAGGCATTATACAGCTACTAATGCTACTGTAACAGGTGTGTAATGGACACAGTACAGTTAAAAAATATGTTATAACTTAACACATTTCTAAAACAGAACAAAATGTACTGTTGAATATTTTGTACTTAACCCTTTAAACCGTAAATTTGTTTAAGAAAATTTCAATTTTCTCAAAGAAAATTTCAATTTGCAGACCAAGAATACTATTTTAAATTTACCCCTGAAATAACTGGCTCCGTTATCAAGGCAGTCATTCCAAGTGGTAAAATTTCAAAAAATAGTCTTGTCCTGGTCTGCAAATTTACATTTCTCAATACCACTGTCGAAGCTGTTTTTGGCTGATATGAGTGTTAAAGGATTAATTAGATTGGAAGCCATTGCTGCCTAAGGCAGCAATGGCTTCCAATCAAATTAAGTAGAAAATATTCAACAGACCATATCTTACATTGTGTTCAAGATTGTAATGTACTAACTAACCTGTTTCTGATTCTGTTTTGGAAACATTTGAACTTATTAATGAGCTCTACTGGGTTGGTAAAAGTGACCACGGCTAGTACAATTTGTGAATACATTATGTTAAAAGATTTGTCTTGAGTCAACTGAAATTTCTGAAGTCTCTCACCTGACATGCCCTGTTTGCTTATCTGCCGGTCATAGATCTTCTTCTCGATCGAATTATTCGTCACGAGGCGATAAACATAACAAGGTTTCACTTGTCCATAGCGATACACCCGACACACCGCCTGACAGTCATGGCACGGGTTCCAAGAAGCATCTACAACGATAACGCGATTTGCTCCGATCAGGTTGATGCCCAGTGAGCCAGCCCTGTTACAAAGCAAGACATAGACTTAAAATTAAGGCTCGCTGGCTGGCAAAAATTTGATGAGTACTGTTCGTGTATTTGCGAGCCCGGTACACGAGTGACAATGTATGTATGATTACTGTATTCTGCGGCTGTAGTAGTAGAAACATCCTACAGCTGCAATCAGTCCTTCTTCACTTTTGCCTACTGTGTCTTGTCCTCAGCCGAAATCCTTAGCTTCCTCAGGTCCATTCTTGACTTGAGTATACCGAGCCCTGCTTTCTTGAGGTCACCTCATAGCACGCTTAGCAGATTTATGCAATGATGACCTCTCCTGACCCCTTGACGAACTTTTCCCAATAGCTGCAAGCAACCTAAAAATTGAGAATCTCTTTATGAATGAATCCAAAACAGAGTTCACACACATACACCTATCAACAAAGCATGAAACTATAAAAAATGACGACCCACTTTGTGGTGGCGAACCATGGAGGAAAAGTACAATCCTGGGCTCACTGCTTTGCAGTACGTACTGCTGACATTTCTGCACGCTGTGTCATGGGGAACATAGCGTTCCCGTGCTTCAGGAAGCTATGGATTCATAGATCAAAGATGCTTTTGATAAAGAGGCTACGTTTATACAATGCAACCTGCGTATCCTTGATGCTGTATATAATTGTAACAGCTGGGCAGCTCCAAAGGCAGCGCTAGACAAACTCGATGCCTGCCACCGCAAAGACCTACGAGTGACAATCTGTATCGTAAATTTTAAAAGGATAAAAAATGCAGCTATACAGAAAACTGCAGAATAAGATAGACAAAACTGGGACAATTTTCTAAACAGTGTTGCTGAATGCTGTTGCTGCCTTCAGCACCCATACCTTTACTAACATACAACAATATTGTTTTCAAAATAGCACAAGTTATCATACAAGAGGGAACAGAGTAATACAATCTCGTAATGATGAAGTAATCACTAATTCTCTCAAGTAACGGGAAAAAAACAACCACTAGGGCTACAGTAATTTACTGGCCAATTAACCACTGATCACATGATCTGCAGGTATTCTTAGTAACGTATCGCTGCCTTAAACCTTTAAAGCGATGCTAATCTCATCTCAAATGTTGTATTGCACCGATAGAATATGGTTTATAGATTCCATATCATTCATATCCTGTCACATTTCCTGATCTGTATCGCAATTATCTGTTTTGTAATATCGAGTAAATGCTGAACAGTGATCGACACCATTTTGTCTCCTCAAGCTATTGTGTGTGATGTCATGTAAGCTCCAATGCATTACATTATTTATTATGTAATGCTCATCCCATTGAATATTTTGAAACTAATTTGACTGGAAGTTGTTGCTGCCATAGGAAGCAACAACTTCCAATCAAATTGGTTTCAAAATATTCAACAGCTTACCTGTAGGATTGTTTTTATACCACATTGCCAAACTATAGCTGGCGCCTCTATGACTGAGCGTATATACCGAGGCAGACGTACTAGGCTTTTTCCGATTGGTTGAAAAGTAAATCATGACAGCCATCACAGGGTGTAGAAATGAACAAACATTTAACTACTAAATCCTGAATATCTTTCTTAGCGGCATGATAAAAAGCTTAAAATTACCTGGGTAGTTTATGACCGGCGTGTTAGATCACCTGAATAGCTATCAAGAGACGGGAGTAGTTATCCTTTAAGGGCTAAATATGGTTAAGAAATGTCAAAACATCATCTGATTGAATGTCCATTTGCATGCCAAAAGAAGATGATTTCTGGAAATTTACCACTGGAATGACTGGCTCAGTAACAAAGCCAGTCATGCCAGTCGGTAATCGAGCCAGTCGTTCGTGGTAAATGTTAAAAAATAGCCTTCTCTTGGCCTACAAATGGACATTCCTCAAGACCAGTGAAGAGGCCCCTTTTGGCTGGCTTCATCCAGAAAATGTTAATAATGGTAACTGATCTGATCAGGTTATGTTTCATAAGAAGTAGTAATTTAGACAAAGTAAAACAAATATTGACTAAACTGGTATAATCATTTTGAAAAAGTAATTGTTGAAACTAAAATTTAAATTAGCACGTTAAGGGTCAACCCAACAAAAAATTAGCTTCAACAGTGGTCTGGGAAATGTCTATTTGAAGGACAAGAGACTTATTTGGAAAGTTTACCAATGAAATGACTGGTCCAAGCAGCACTCCAGTTCAGTGGCAAACTCTTTTCTTAAAATTTTTACTAAGCAAAAATTAAGACCTTGATGACCAATCTTGACACATTAAAGAATTAATTTCGCATTATATTAATGTAAATGATGCAATCAGAACATTCAACTATTTTTATTGGTTTTGCAGTTGTTTAAATCGGTTAAAAAAAATACAAGATTTTTGAATTTTCTGCTGTACTTATATATATGACTCACCATTGGCAATAAAAAATTGTAATTACTAGCAATGTTGGCTTGTGACTCATTCAGGTTAATTTCAAACCATGCTTGATTATGTACCTTTCCGGTTTTAGATATGCCTCGCCCATCCCTAGTTAAGCTCCACCCACGCTTCACTCGTGTTGGGATCGATCGATCTCTGAACACCCTGACTATCAATTTCTAAAAAACTACACAGGTAAGCTTTTGAATATTTTGAAACTAATTTGACTGGTTGCTGTTGCTGCCTAAGGCAGCAACAGCACCCAGTCAAATTAGTTTCAAAATATTCAACAGCATGTTTATTAAATAGCAAAGAATTACAAAGACATAATTCATACGTGTCGGACCATTTGAGATTTGATGATGGTCTATATGGAACCCTTTGTGACGTAATGATTGTGATGTCATCATGCACGCGCTGAGTTGATTATGACGTCATACGAGGTCAGATGATGGATAGATACTCTGGAAAGGTGAAATGCATGAAGTATTGTTTCTAATATATTGGCATTGCATACCTTGTTGATAAGAGAAAGATCCAGAATTTATAATCGGGCTTGTTGAACCGGTTAATCATCCGCTCTCGGTCCAGACCGGGTGTGCTGCCATCCAAGCCTAAATATATGGATAATAAAGAAATTACAATCTTCCAGTAAAACGTAGTAAAAAGTTATTTAAATAACAAACACCTACCTCTGGCAATAGAGGTATCCAGTTTCAGCTGTGTCACACCCATTTGCTCCTAAGCTCAACTATATTTTTTTACGTGTTGGAATGGACTTCAAAGTTTGAAACCTGAATCTAAATCTCAATACATGTACAAATAAGCTGTTGAATATTTTGAAACTGATTTGACTGGGGCTGCTGCCTAAATTCTACATTCATCAGATATACAATTTGTACACCTTCATGGCAGACATTTCAAATGGAGAAATCCAGTTTTAGCTATGTCCTGGCCATCTTTAGCTAAGCTCCACCCACACTTCGCCCATATTGGGATCGATCGATCCCTGAACTCTACAGGTATTCTGTTGACTATTTAGAAACTAATTATACTGTGCGTCGTTTCTGCCTATCCCAAGTCAAATTAGTTTCAAAATATTCAACTGCATGTTTATTAAATAGTAGACATACAATTTGTACAACAATGCTTAGTCCGTCAACAATTAAGCAATCGAGACAAACTTACAGTAGCTACATGTACGCCATTCATGACATAATTAATTATGACATCATCCTACATGTACATGTCATGTATAGATGATTATGATGTCGTATGATTGACAGAGAATCAAAAAAGCATCCGCTTTTGTTTCTATGAGAATTCTTAATACTTACCAGATGTACTATTATGATAATGCCTATTATCTAGTCTAGCTCAAAATAAACAAGTAAAAACACCGCACTCTCCTGGTCCTGCCCATACTGTGTCCGGGAATTACCATAGCCCCAGGTACCGAGTCAACTCCCAATCAGTCAGATTCGTCTTATATTTGCCTTGACAAACAGCGAAAGCAGCTCAGCCTCACCTCAGCGGGCGGCTGAGGCAGGGCCATAGTACATGTACATCTGGTAAGTATTAAGAATTCTCATAGAAACAAAAGCGGATGCTTTTTTGATTCTACTTCGAATAATACTCACCAGATGTACTATTATGATAAACTCCGGATTTCGACAGCCAAGAAATACCGGTGGGAGGAGGTGAGGCTCGAACCAGCACTCATCTACCATCCGACAGAGAAGGTTGTGAAGAGACTAGAACCCTGGCATACGCCTGGGTTCTGCCATCTGACTCATAGTGCTAAACTTCCATGGTCCGCACAAATTCCAGAGGGCTGTCAAACAGGGGAAGCAACACCCACCAGACCCGTGTCAGCCCCAAGTCTCAGCTAGGGCAGTCCAGTAGAGTGCAAAGAAGCTACTACAACTTCTAATTTTGAAAAAAACTCAGTATATCGATTACATTTTCAAATTGGAATGAGTCTAATGTCTGTTTAAAAGAATAAGATGTTCTTGGCCAGACTATTTACTTAGATAGTCTGGTATTTCGACTATAAGTAAACTTAAAATTAGTCACCATTTTTGAGTGCTTGGTCTTTCTTGTTCATCACAGGAGCTCGGCCCAATCCACGTCGTTCTCGGGTCATGTGCATGGCCATTGTTCAGTGAAAGTGGAAGAAACTTGTGATGTGTGCGTAATAGTGGTCGGATGTGGCTTTAGTTCAGATTCGATAAATTGGTGACGGATACCGGATTAAGTGGGCTGGAAATGTCACGAAGGTAGAAATCAGTGAATGACGACTCGGCATGCCATTGTGCTACAGACATCACCTCCTCTAATGAGACCCCCTTATAAAGGGCTGATGATGCTGCTAGTGCTCGGACCTGATGGGCATTCGCACGATCAATCTGCTTTCCTGTAGCGATTTTGTGCGACATCTGAATAGCATCGACTATCCAACGAGAAATGGTATCTTTCGAAGCGCAAATGAGGAGCTTTGAGACATAACCACAGAGATTTCGGGTCATCTCTCCACTCCTCAGTACTGTAGAACAAGAGATAGATTCCATGCTGGGATAGGAATTGGCTGTCTAGGTCGCAGATTGCTCATTCCTTTAATAACTTCATTTAAAGTGTCATTCTCCACTCCTTCAATGGCCAGACTGGGAATGACTGAAGCTAATGCAGACTTATATGCTGCTATGGTTGAAGGTACAAGTTTGTCAACTTCGTATAAATGACAGATAAAATCTGCTACGTGTTGAACAGATGCAGAAAAGGGATCGATATCGCTTCCCTTACACCACTCTGCAAATTTGTTGATTCTATAATTATATGTTCTTGCAGTTGACCCTCTTCTGGCTGAAGCAACAAACTTCGCTGCTTGCTCAGAAAAGCCACCCTTAATTGCACGCTGCTTGATAACATCCATGCCATCAATTTGAACATTTCCGGTCTGTCGTGGAGATACAGACCCTTGTTCTGAGAGATTAGATCTCTTCTGTCTGGAACAGGGATTGGATTGCAGACCAGAAGGTCCAGCAGATCCGTAAACCATGATCGGCCTGGCCAATAAGGGGCGATCAGTAGTACTTGGCACATACCCTCTCTTATCTTTGCAAGAACTTTTGGAATGAGAATCGTTGGAGGATACGCATACGCGTACATTCCCTTCCAACTTATCGCCAGTGCGTCTACTGCTAAAGCTAGCGGGTCCGGGATCGGTGACACGTATGTGACCATCTTTGCATTCTGTTTTATCGCAAACAGGTCCACAATTGGCTTGCCCCAATGTTTGAATAGAACCTCCGCTACCGATTGGTTGAGCTGCCATTCCGTCGGATGACAAACCGTCCTTCGACTGAGAGCATCTGCTAAGATGTTCAGTCTTCCTGGAATGTGTGCTGCCCGAAGAATAACATTCCTGGTGTAGTTCGGATCGACCAGTCAGATACCGGCCGTACCAGCTAAGCTGGGTACGCGCCGCCCTGATGGATTCGTTTCCTGAACACGCCCCTCTGGGTAGAGCTATAAGCGTATATAGGCCTATGGGAGAGATAGCGTGTCGAAAAACGACTAAGTTCGTTAAAGCGCATGATGCGCGTCAGGACGCCGTTTATATGGAGCATGTAGTTACGACCTAGATAGGATGGCGCTTTTAGTGTACCGAGATGGTACCCTGTAATCCTTATTGATTGCCTGTTTCCGTTAATTCTGGCATTAATCAAGACAAGAATTCAACGGGCTTTCTAAATCTGTAAACCATTTCAAAATCGGTTGAGAAATGGCTGAGTTATCCAGGAAAAACTCTTCATGATCATCTTCAAAATATTGCCGTGACATCATAACCACGTGGACGCAAAACTTCTAGAATGTTCTAGAACGTTCGACTGTGCTATTATTAGCTGCGCGCTGATTGGCTGTTGCTCGAACGATGATTGGATAGAGCCTGCGCCTGTGACGTCACAAGGAGTATAAAAGGAGAAGCGATCCAGTGATCGAGAGCATCCTCGGCCAGGGGTCGAACAGGTTGGAGCTGTACTAGCTATGATCGACAGATATTACGCATATGACTTCAGTTTCCGTCGCGTTCCCGTAGCTACCAGTAGCCAACCCACCGCAGTAAAAGCAATTTTGTAGACTCCCTACTTACGGGAGCAATTTGGAACTTTCTATTTACTGTTCACGAATATCAACATCTCCTTCGGAACACAAATTTGCGGTGAGGCCTTTACGGCCTGAATATGTGAGTCTACAGATGTAGAGGCAGGATGTTCTTTGATGGATGACTCGCCTGATCTACCGGCCACGCCTAAGTGGTATTTCAATCGCCGCCGCACACATGTCGGTTCTTTCGACTTTCGACCGCAGCAAGTAAACTCTGCCCGGTGCGTCTTCAGAGCTGATTGACGTACCCAGCACCGTGAAGCTTTGTTTTGTATCTTCGTTTGACTCTGACAACCCCCGCTTGTGATGGGTTGTTTACACCTTCCATCCGTGCCATCGGTGTATGGGAACTTTCTTCACCACATAGTACTATCGTATCTTTTACTGACTGCTCGTTAGACATTCTATTAGGCCTACAGCACTAAGCGATGCACTCCCACCATGAGTGTTCTTGCGGAAGTCTTGTTTGCGGAAATCAGATTGTGGGAACCACCCTGCGGCAACTGCGCATCATCTCACGTCGACTATGGATCTACGTCTCAATTTCAGTAACACGGTAGCCTAACTTAGAAATGACTACCAAGTATTCAAGTAACTATACTTCACAGTTTAATTATTTCTCTATATAGGTTTTGTTAATTATATTGTATCCGCAAAAACGGTCCCGATGACTAAAAAGAACCGTAACGGTCTTAGGACTGATAGTTATAATTTCAGTATTTGTTGATAATTATTATCATTTTCCTCAATGTGTTGCTAACCGCACTATAGTAGGTTCGTTAACCTTTACTAAAATATATATATCTTAATCATTTGACATGGTATTGTTTGTTCTGGTTAGATTATGTATATATATGGCCAGTGGCCATCCGTTCATGTTTTGCTTATTTATAGAAAATATAGGACTGCAGTGCACGTAGGAAACACCATACAGCAACACTTATATATGCAGCACTTTCTCCCGCCACCAACACTTTTTCACTGAGGTCGCTGTCCGTGCTATAACTCTGTTTAGTCCGGCATGCTACCGACTAACATTTTTCTATTCAGCTCGATAGGATACATGTAGGTTCAAAACGATTAGAGACACTGTCTCCATTACATACTGTGTAATATATTCTTCTTCTCTTCCGGTAGTGCGATAATCTAGCCCCGCACTCTGGTAAGACTCATAAGTAAGACTTTGTCTCTCTTCGTGCTCCACTCAGCCTTGTGGCTTCTTAATTGTTTGGATGTCCCTATCCACACCATGGGCTGATCCGACTCTGGGAAACTATCGGGGTTTCCGAGCGGTGATGGCCAGGGTGGGGTGTCACATACACCTCCCCGTGTATCTTTTGATACTTAGTAGTTAGTACTTTAAGCCAATGTAGGAAAGCACTGCGAAAACATACATTGTATGTATTAATTATTATTTTATTTACTGACCAATCCTCCCACACCGCAGTGCAAAACTGGGCAACTTGTGTATAAACCTAACGAAAGGTAAAATGGTTAGTTCCATAGCACCCGGTGACGGGCGAGATACGTACCCCCACCGAATTCCGCTAAAATGTCTGGGCATGATATTTAGATCTGCCACGCGCTTGCAGGAAGGACATTTACGGTGGGTATTCATCTCTCTTACCCCCACCATAACGATAGAACAATGGCCTAATAATGTTTTCGTGAAATGTAACCCATGTCTTGTAATGTCTTATGTGGTTACGGGGCGGGATGTCCGGATTCTTATCCAGTTCGGAGATCTTGCTACGTAACATGTATGAGCGTTGTCTTTAGTATTGATGTCTTAGGGCATCTGTTCTCCGTGACAGTCATGTTTAAAAGCTAGGTAGATAGTAGCCAGTTGCAGCCTAAAATAATTCTTGTGCTGAAAACAACTAACAGGAATTAAGCAAAGCAGAAGGCCCGCATAAATAAAGCGGCAACTACTAATTCAGCATACCTAGAATCACATAAGACGGTAATGAGGGAATCCATTGGGAATTCCCCATCCCGTCCTCACGTAAAGCAGTACGGACCCCTATAGTCATAATCTCACTACACATAGGTATGGTCTTTTCTCTCTAAAAGCATTTTTGATTGGAATATTAGAGTGGGCCCATTCTTGCCTACTACTCTTCTCCCGCTTTAAGCAGTGGCGACACCTTCCCGAGACGGAGGCCCGCGCTAGGCACTTGCCTCTCGCAAGGATTCAGCGATGACGGTCCACGCTAGGATAATACTCCTCACCCAAACTAGCACTAGGAGTAGTGCCCGCATGAGGCACATCACTTTTCGTCTGATATAACCTTCTTCCTTTCAGCTTAGAGGTATAATAACTTATAATAAGTTAAATAGTTAAGTCTCGTGTACGGGAGCCTCCCTTGCGGGGATACTTTTGCGGACCTACGGGTCTGTGTGGTACCTCCGGGAGCCCCATGTTTAGAAGTTCATCTACCTGTCTCTATGTCTCGTATTTTCGTATATGCTATTGTAGTTTTATCTAGCATATTTTTAATTGTTTAGGTAAACTCATTGTATAGACTTATATTTTTAGGTCACCAAATCAAATCTTGTAAGTCCATAGATCACGAAATTGCTATGGACAGGCATACTGGTGACACAAACTCGTGGGATGAGACAGTTGTGTTTACTGTTCGCGACAATGGTCGCACGGCCCCGCCGGAACGATTGAGTTCCACCGGCCTTAGGAGCCGTTTTTTGTTTCCCTCAGAGCAGTCTCGTACAAGGTCCTTCACCCCGAGACCGGATGCTAACCAGCGTCATCACTCGTCGTGCACTTGCGGCGCGATGAGTCGACATGATACACCGGAATGGCCCGACACTACCCGGCAAGCTACACTCTCTTGGCACCACAGCAGAAGGTTCCAAATCATCATACACAACTCCGGTGATCTCGTCCGCCTTGGCGGTTCAACTAAGACACCACTGTTGAGTTGTCTGTCCTTACTAGGACAATCTTGTCTCGGATTAAGTTCTCGAATTTTCGAAGTGCTAATGCCACCGCTAATAATTCTAGAACATTGATATGTTTCTGTGCATTGGTCCGATGCCATTCCCCTGACACTGACTGATCGTCCAATACCGCTCACCAACCCGTCGTTGATGCATCTGTGAAGATGGACATCTGCGGTTGAGGAGGTTGTAGAGGAACACCTCGCAGGAGATTCTGTTCTGATAATCACCACTGAAGGTGGAATATCAATGGTTCTTTTACTGGAATTCTCAGAGATAACGGATCCGTTCTCCGAGACCAGAATGACATTAGATAGATCTGAATCGGCCTGCGCCTGAGTGCCGCATAAGGAACCACTTCCAGAGACACTAGTAAACCCAGTATCCTGAGAAATTGGCGCGCCGTCAGAAAGGCTCCTAGAGAAACTGACTCCAGTACTGCAATCAAACTCTTGACTCTGCTCTCCGCCGGAAAAGCCACGCCATCCCTGAGGTTGAAAAATATTCCCAGATAAACAAACTCCTGGGATGGAATCAATTCTGATTTTTCTAGATTCACAATCCATCCTAGGTCCTTTAGTAACACTAGGACTACCTGAAGATTGTTGCGCAGATTGACTGGATTCCCCGCCTTCAGCAGCCAGTCGTCTATGTATGTATGAACAGCTATGTTTCTCCTGCGAAGATAAGAAGTTATGGCGAGAACCACTTTGGTGAAGACCCTCGGTGCTGTGGTCAGGCCGAACGGAAGCGCATTGAATTCCCAACCATTGTCTTGGAATGCAAAGCGAAGGTATTTCTGAAAAGGAATTGACATTGGAATATGAAAATATGCATCCTTCATATCTATCGACACTGCCCACATGCCTTTTCTCAGCCCTGTCATCACCGCTGCTACAATCTCCATCTGAAATTTTGACGAAAGAATAAATTTGTTCAACGGTTTGAGATTGAGAATTGGTCTCCAACCTCCGGTACGTTTTGGAACGAGGAACATCATCGAATAGAAGCCTAGGGAGGACTGATTGCGGACTAGATGAATCGCGTTCTTCCGCTGAAGATCTTCGATTTCTGAGCAAATGGCATCTAGACGATCGGATTCCCTTGGAACGGGAGTCCACACTGGAGTCGATGTTAACGGAACTAACGATTGACGGATGAGCCAGTCCAATTCGTAGCCATTTCTTAACCACTGACAGACTAAACAATCTCGTACGACCCATTCCCATTGGCTTGAGAACAGTTGAAGTCTGCCTCCGACGGTAGGAATCTGCACACAGCTGGCCCTCGATATTGCACGATAAGACGCTAAATCGCTTGGGTGAAGATTCTCAACTCCCTTCGTTCCTGACATCACCGGAACTGATCCCACCGGAAACCCGTCAGAACCGACCTCCACGGCCGCCCCGCGGTTTCTTGGAGAATGACAGTCCGGGACCACCGCCACGGCTATCCTTACGATAACCGCCGCGACCCGAACCGCCACCCTTCCTGTACTCCTTATACGACTACTTATTAGAGGACCTGTATGATGACGAACGGCCAGGTCAGAGTAGCCCTTATGCGTCCTTTTGCGCATATATATGCATAAAAATGGCAGAGGGACGCATAAAAATTAACCCTCTGCGTCCCCGAGGACGCAGGAGGGACGCAGTGAAAAAGTGTAACAGAAACTGGTAACTTTGCGTGTGCTTAATTATCGATTATATTATCGTGTGTGTATATTTATTTGTGCATGTTTTTACTTTAAAAAATATACCTAATGTATTGTGTGTTCAATAAAAACGAAATTACTGCGATGTTTAAGACTATGATTTGTTATATGTTTTCTTGCACAACTCAGTTGTTAATGCCCATAAATCAGATTCAACCACCACATTTAATTGTAAACACAATCCCCAAATCATCCTTAGTATCCCATTTGATCTAATTTTTTATATTTTTTATAAATAATGAGTTTACAAGCCCGGTGTTAGTCGCCTGGTTTGGTCTACAAATTGCAAGAATACCTGCCATGTTTCTGTCAGTTGTGCTAAACGTCAGTGTGACGTGTCAGTATTTGACTGGATAACAGTGGAATCTCCCTCTAGAGGAACTCATGCTTGAGAAATTCAATACAACTGATCAAGCGTATAGAAACGTGTCTGGGCGTCTTAACCCTTTCACAGCTCAGAACATTGGACAAATCACAAAGTTGTTATCACTAATATGCTGAATATTTTGAAATTAATTTGCGCATGCCTACTTGACTAAAGCAGCAACGACTTATAGGCAAAAGATTTTTTTCTATTTACTTATCAACATATCTAAATGGATGAAGGAATATATGGAAGATATTGTGATATCTTTTACATTTGAATGGCCATTTGGCGGATTAGCGGCGGTGTCTGTGTATTGCTGTTTGAATAACGGTATCAATAAGCGCTATAAGCCGTCTTTTATTTAGCAATAGCGGCTGATTGATTGACTGATGGATTAGTGTTTATAATGTTTAACAATACTCGATCGTTAGGTGTTCCCAATTTCTCAACTAAAAAGCTCATCCCAGCAGCGATGTTCAACGATATCGTCGATCTACAGGTAGGCATACGTTAAAATATAGATTTTTTTTCCAAACAGCGTATAACTCAAAGCTCCCCGATACAAGCGTCCTTATTGGATACACGCTAATGCGTTTCTATGCTTCAACCAATCAGCAATCGCATTACATAGTTACTCACTATGAATTAGACATATCCGGTTATTGACGCATTTTGATCTGATTTATACAGATTATTTTTGATAAATTATTGTTTTGTCTGATCTTAGCCTACGTATTCCACTATATTTAGTCATTCCAGTTACATTATTAAAAATACGCGCGCATTATATCGAAGTAGGTCAAGTTGTCCTTGAGCAAACTCGCCCTAGATACTCGTAATTTTTCAATTCGTCCAAAGTCAAATGGTCTATGATAATTACTAATGTAGTGGTTTTTGAAAATGTTAATCATACAAGGTTGTCAATGTAGGTTGGTTAGTTTATCAGACAACAAACAAGTACAGTGCTTTAAGTTATTGTTTATTGACATGCAGTTCAAATGTTATTGGTTAAATATACAATGGCCATTTCAATAGATAAATTTTAGCAACCATTGTAGGTCACAGAATACATATTTTTGAAAATTTACCACTGGATGACTGGACTGTTTAGAGCCAGTTATCCCAGTGTTAAACTTTCAAAAATACGTATTTTGGTGATCTACAATAGTGGCCAAAAGTGTTAAGTGCTAAAGGTTAATAAACTATGCATAGTTAATATTCTCTATATACACATTAAAAGTATTTACACAATGTCATAACTAGTGCTTTCAACATGTTTAATGAAGTGCTTTATAATTAGATCAATGTGTTGTGTTTATTTTAAGAAAAAAACATGGGACCCCCCTATTTCAGATGAGGACCCCATGGGACCCCCACAGTGGGACCCCCAAATCTGAGTGTGGGGTCCTTGGGACCCCCAAAAATCAGATGTTGTGGGCAACACTGGGCCAGGTCCCTGCGATCCGGATGCCCGATGGACATCACGGCCAGAAGGATGGAAGGATCTCTGGCACTGCCTCTGTTGCTTGTAGGACTGCTGCGGCTGTGTCCTCTTAGTCGACTTCCACGACTTGCCGACTACTTCCTGCTCCGCGACCATTGAAGCAACTTTGGATAAGGCTTGCCGTGCCGAGCCGCCGAACAAGCCTGGACCAATGAAAGGCGCAGAAGATAACGCAGCCCTTATCTCAGGTCCTGGTTCTACACAATCGAGAACCATTCTCCTGTGCTCCGCCAATGATCTGGTGATAACCCTGGCCAGGCAATCCTGGGATAAGCGCATGGTGTCCCGGACAACTCCGGGAGCACCCTCTGGCACTTCCCCACCTTCCGCCGCCCAGGTCAGCATACCCTGCAGGACGGTACATCTGTGCGAGAGTGCAGCCATGGCTGCCCTCGCCGCAACCTCAATGAGCGTTAACTCATTAAAAGGATCCTTATTGGCCTGGGAAACTAAGGGACGAGAACGACCCTTCGATTTGCCAGCCAACGGCCTATTCAATGCCTCTCGCTCCCCAACGGAAAGCCGTGGAACCCGGGCATATTTGATGGTAGGCCTGCTCAGGAAAACGGACCCTACTCCTTATCCCCTTCGGGGCTTTGGGTAACGAATAGTCTGGTTGAACCAGATGATACGCCGCAACTTTCAACATGTCAGAAGTGTGAGAGTCCAAGGGGAGTGTCGGCATGGCAGAAGAGCCTCGACAGAGCGCTAGCCGCTCGCTCTGACATCCGTTCCATTGCCGGATCGCGCTGAGATCCCTGATCCGATGCCACCCCGAGACGGTCGGACATCCAGCCAAAGACCTGCACCCATTCAGCTTCGGTGCAAAATGAGGACTCGTCCATCAATGGACTACCGTTCTCATCTTCCTTCTCACCCGTGGATGAGAAAGTCACAGACGACCCATGAGAACTATGTCCCGCACTTCCACCATGAAGCGCGTCCATAGCCCGACTACTAGCGGCACCAGTGTCCAGCGAATCGCCGGACACAGATTCACTGCAGTCCATCAGCTCCAGCACGGGAGCCGGGACTACAGCCGCTTTCACTACGGTAGATGATGGAACTCCGAGAGGAGCCGCACCTAACGCCGCCGGGATGCCGCTAGGAACCGCAAAACACGGCTCCAACGACAATGCGGATTGACGACATCACCACCCGACTGGCAGACCCGTACACAACCCAAGGGAGATCCCTGGGACGTACTCGGGTCTCCCGTTAATGAAATATCTGGCATGCCGGAATCTTCCATAAGCAGAAGATCTTCCTCCTCCGCCGTCGGCTCTTGAGCCAAGGTCGGAGGAAGGACAGGGGCTCGTCCCTCCGCAGAACTAGCCGGACCACCGAAAGGTTGCCCTACACCAGCCAGATCGTGGACTGCAAAGAGTCAAACATTGCCTTAAACTGGGCCGCCCATACGCCCAATGCTGAGTCCATCCGCTCTTCAAGACCCTTTACTGACGCCTGATCCAGCTTGGCCGCCTTGTCCCTCGCGATTCTCTCCAAACACGCACGTCGATCACGATCGAACTCCGCCACCAACTCCGATGACCACCTCACGCACACATCACAAGGGCTTCCAACCTTGTACCCCGCGCAAGCCACAGTGATGATCACTGAACTTGCATTTCATGAACCTGTTACACTTTTGACACAGTATCCTGGTTCTTGGTCTTCTGCGAACAGAGTAATTAAAACGCTGCACATGACATACGATGATGAGCAATACGCACAATTGACTTGATTGCAAGATAGAATTACTTAGAAACATTAACTTTCTCTTAAATTAATGATAATCAAGCCTTTAGGCAGGAAATATTTGAAACTTTTTAGAGTGAAATTTTATAAACACGACTTGGTAATTAACTAACATTAATAAAGCCAAGAAATAAATGCCGATCGCTACAAACACCCTCGACAGTCATGCGAGAGCTAAAAATTGGCATCAAAATGAGTGCATAGACACGCCAAGCCGAAACATAACGATAAACATGGGCGCCGCCATCTTGGCTACGGGCGCATCCATCTTGGAAGGAACCGAGTCGCAAGAGAAATTAACCGAGTACCCGGATAAGATTAAACAGTTCACGGGTACCGGAGCGACTCCAACAATGGCTACCATTTAAAAATAATGTGCCAATTTAAGAAATTTTAAAACAGTCATTACGGCACGAATGTATAAATTCTAAATTGATACAACCTGCCCCTGTGATGACTTTCCCTTTCCTTCCATTACGCCAGCAATGAATTAGCGAACACGCGTAAATCCGTAAATTTGGCACAAATTTTGAACTTAAAAACACATGCGACTTGTTAAGTCAGCAAAATAAGCGAATCTGACTGTGATGGGGAATTGACTCGGTACCTGGGGCTATGGTAATTCCTGGACACAGTATGAGCAGGACCAGGAGAGTGCAGAGTTTTTAATTGTTTATTTTGAGCTAGACTAGATAATAGGCATTATCATAATAGTACATCTGCTAAGTATTATTCGAAGTAGAAACTGGAATCCTCATTTTCATAATGAAGCTACGAAATCTTTATTGTGGCGTTGGATAACAAACATGTGACATATTGAGGATCTCACAAGAGTTACCATTCCATATCAAATTTATTACACAAGTTTAGTAATATCTCATTTGGAACGAGCTTTGGTCAGTTCAAAGTGGGATAATACTAAACGAGTGTCAGCTTGTGCGATTATTGCTTTGAGTGATCACGATCAATTATTTAAGAATAATCTTGATCATTACTTGATTATTCAGCTTGGGTACAAATTACCCAGACTTAACACTAAAAGCATATCAATGACAAACACTGTAATTCTGTTTAGAAAATCCCATTTGCAGGCCAAGAGAAGACTATTTTTGAAAATGTATCACAGGAATGCCTGGCTCGATTCTCGAGCCAGTCATTCCTGTGATACATTTTCAAAAATAGTCTTCTCTTGGCCTGCAAATGGACATTCCGTAGCGGCCTGTTTTCACCAGCTGGACCTGTTACGGGTTAAAGAAATACTCACGGAAATAGTTCTTATTAGCCGCCCAGTGTTCATCCGTCTCTGTGTATGGTACTTTATGCTTGGATAGAAAGTACTCTATTAAATCTAACGTGGAAAGGCTCTGACTGAAACATAAATGACAGTTAATGTGTTAGGTATTAGTAAGAGTACAGGAAGTTAAAGCTGAATTGCTATGTTAATTAAGAGGTCAAACTGCATTGATGTTCAACTGCCTAACTGTTAACCTCTGCTTATCTCTAACTAACTCCTTAACCCTGTGACCCTCGAATTTGTTAAAAAAAAAATTTCTTATAGAAAATGTCCATTTGCAGACCAAATTAAGTCTATTTTTGAAAATTTATCACTGGAATGACTGTCTCGGTTATCGAGAGAGGCATTCCAGTAGTAAATTTTCCAAGTCTTCTCCTGGCCTGCAAATGGACATTTCTCAAGACCACTGCAGAAACCATTTTGACTGATATGAGTGTTAAAAGGTTAAACAAAAAAATTAAAGTGTCTCAATTACATGACAATTATACCAGTAACATGATGAATTATTTTGAAACTAATTTGACTGGAACAAATTGGGGAGTTTAACATATTTATTTCATTTAACTAGCTCAAAATAACACAAGATGCTGATGGACTATTTTATTAACTCGTTAAACGATGAATTTCCCGTATCGCATTTTCATGGCCACCATGTTACCTGTAAACGGGTGGTGACAAAAGATTTCAGTAGGGAGGGAGGAAATTTGTCGGTTTTTTTAATTAATTTATTTTAGAAAGGTCGTGAATATTTATTTTTCAGATATATTTAACTACATGTTCATTAAATATAGTTGTAATTGACAAAATTGTCATGTTTTTCATGTCACAATTAGCAAAAGGGATTCATACAATGGCCTTAAAAACATTGTAATTTTATTATTATGACAAATGTATGGCTGTTTTAACATTTCTGCTGGGTAGAAAAACAAATTGTTCTTATTCCCGACCGGGTGAAAATCCCCCAAATTTTCACTCAGGAGGTTTTACAGGAAATGAAACTGGTTTTTTTGGGCCGCATATAGGAAAAAATGAAAGTGACAACGGATCACACAAGATAACATAAAAATATACCTGATAATACTAGTTAATTACCCTCACCACATAAGGAGAAAAAGGTATAGCATTCATGTCAATATGTTTGTATCTAGACATAGCTATAAATCAGGGTTTAGTCTGCTTCCATTTGAGTGCTCAGTAGACATTTTAACTTTACCCCTGGTCATTGGGCATGTTGGGCCTTATTTATTTTGCATACCTTCACAATCATGATACAGTACAGATCTTAGTTAGCTTTACTTAAACGCAACCTAAAGCTCGTTTAAAACGCATCTATATGCCGTCATTTTCTCGTAGTGATTTACTTAGACATAGTGCGTTTGGTAAAATCTCAAGACGCATCTTGAATTTTATCTTGACGGGTTGAAATTTTGACACATGGGTTTGATATTTTGAATGACGGGTTTAACTTTTTGCCCTATGCATTTGGTAGCGTTTGAAAATTTTACGATAAATTAAACGTGCCATCAATTCCAACAGCGGTTCTCCAGTTCTTTCGACGAGTCCTATGGCTAGAAGCAAATGGGTACTCGGTTCCTAGTCTAGGCAGACCCGGTATCAGTACAGGTTTCCTCCGTACATGTATCTCGCGTGCTTCGCAAACTTTGAGCGATTCGTACAGCAGATTTTAACTTATTTACATCAATTTGTGGCTGGATTTATCAGATGTATTTAATTTAGTGTTTCTTCACGGGATTCGTCTAATTTCTGCGTTTTTATAGTGAAAATCTCGATATATCTAATGCCGAATGGATAACCGTCTTGAACTGGAACACCATTCCATTCTGATGACGTTATCGCGTATATATTTAACCTCGTTATCTTTGATTGGCAGAGATATTGTTGGAAAAGCCATCAATGGCAAATCTGATTGGTTGAACTAATCTCATGACACTTTGACAGTTGTATACTATTAGACGACAGTAAAAAAGCAACATAACCTAAACAAGGATTTCCACACTTTGGCTGTGATCTGGACAAAAACCAAGTTGGATCCAGATTGGGTACAAATTTTAATCTACGTATGGATATATCGGAAACAAACTGGTTAGATTTTGCTCAAATTTTAATAAAGGAGGTTGTGTGATCATACATTAAGATTTAACAACCCTGGAAGTGATCAAAAGAAAAATTATAGGCTGTGGGTTACAATCTCTGATAACTTGGATCTATCTGACGATGGAAAGCAACTGATAACTAGATTGTTTGGTCGATGCCGTGTCATAGCAATCAACCACGTTCACTACTTTGACCTCTTTAGCCTACCCCACCCCAGGGGAGGAGCCAAATGTAATACCAGAAATGTGGCTGCAATGCAACCATGAATCTTGACTTCATGACAGCAATGAACTCTGATGATTGACTTCAAACATAAAATAAATTTAGAAGGCTTATCAACAAGGGGGCTAAGGGCCTGTACCGGTATCCTGGATGGTGTATGGCAATAAGGGCTGCCAGCAGAGAAAGCCGCTACTATGTAAAAAAAGGCTGCCTATAAAATATACTGAGTATGTACATACCTATCTATCTATCTATCTATCAAAACTTCAAAATATTCAGCAGGTTGCCTGTATACCCGTAACTAATTTCCACTTCCTATTTTTCTTTTCAGATGAGGCGGACATAGAGGCGAACTGTCAAAATATCTCATCTGATGACGGTTGTTGCTAAGCACAGATACGCGATGATGTCATCAGAATGGAATGGTGTTCCAGTTCAAGACGATTGTCCATTCGGCATTAGATATATCGAGATTTTCACTATAAAAACTCAGAAATTAGACGAATCCTGTGAAGAAACACTAAATTAAATACATCTTCTGATAAATCCAGCCACAAATTGACGTAAATAAGTTAAAATCTGTACAGAGAAAACATGTACTGATAAGTGGGTCTGCCTAGACTAGGAACCGAGTACCCGGTTGCTTCTAGCCATAGGACTCGTCGAAAGAACTGGAGAACCGCGGTTGGAATTGATGGCGCGTTTAATTTATCGTAAAACTTTCAAATGCTACCAAACGCGTAGGGCAAAAAGTTAAACCCGTCATTCAAAATGTCAAAATTCTAACCTATCAAGATAATGACACCATACAGACACGTCTTAAACGAGCTTTAGGATGCGTTTAAGTAAAGCTAACTAAGATCTGTACTGTAACTTCAAGCACTGTCAGTAATACGCCTGAGTTAAGATGCCGAAGCGGTCAAATATAGAGGGATCACACTTTCTGATTGGCAGTTTCGTTATTCCGTGTTATCTGTCTACTTTTTAGTCTGTGGCGTACACGAAATGTGTGTAGATTGATGAATTGCACACACAAAAATGTTATTTTCTAAACAGTTGACGCCATCTTTGCTAAATCTCATTAAATATGCGTGTATTCTCGACCAATCGGATACTCCTGGACTGAGTTCAGGAAGGCGAATGTTCGGCGAACATTCGCGTTCTACATGGTACAGTGTTCAGTTAATAACGGAAAACGTTTTTGCGGTCCTGAACGCACCCCCAGGCACGGGTAAAACAACTATGTACGCATGTGCATGTCTATGCAAAAGCGGAGATTTTTGGTTACATATTATGTATGAAACAGCGAAATCGAAAACAACCGAATGTCAGGTTTGCAGATTTTGTAAATCGCTTCCCTTTCCGTTATAAGACAAATTTGGCATAACACTAGCCGCAACTGGTGCATAGATTGTTCTAAAAAGTTATGCCTATTACGTCGGCTCAAATTAGACTATATTGTAATAAACCACAGGCCTTTGAATTTCCATCCACCCATCCCTCTACCACATATTCCCCCTACTATATATAATATACACATATAGCAGGGCGGATATGTGGTAGAGTGATGGATGGACAAAAATTCAAAGGCCTGTGAATAAACCCATTTCAGAGAATATCTTGGTTTATTCATCCAGATTTCAAAAGAAATTGTGGATTGAAAATTTATTAAAATATATGCACAGTCATCACACTAGCTTAATACACAGTAAAGAATACCCAGGTGCGGAGTTCATACATGTCCATTTTATACAAAATTACAAATGTACGATTGACGATTACGATGATGACATTTCTACAATTATCATTTACAGCCACAAAAAAAGCTAAAGGTGATGCATGTACTTAACACATATACGGCTCCAATTGCAATTTAAATTTACATGTACGGGTCCTTGCCAGACTATAGACCGATTCCGCTTTATGTTTAATGACGCATAGTAAGAATCTTTGTAGCGCTACTGAATACAGTTGATTGCGCGTTTGACTTTTTCCGTGACGGGTTTAAAATATTTCATGATAAGTTTAACATAATGTAGGATGGGGTAGACTTTCCGTTAGACGTGCCTATAAAATAAATTAAATGTGTTTGGTGTTTGGCCACACCTGGAAACGCTACGAGGTTTTGACGCGAAAAAGACGCATTTGTTTCGTTTTCGCTTCATCAAACACTAAAGCTAACTAAGATCTGTACTGTAGGTGAACTGGAACAAGTCATAGTTAATCACCTGCCGAGAATTGATTCTGCGATGTCACGAGCTCGACTCCCTAACCACTGCACCTTCTTGTATGTGTGTATGCATGTCTGCACGTGTGTTGTGTGTATGTGTGTCAATGGTTATCTCAGAAACTATTGGTATGATTTGACTAAAATTTTAACACAAAAAAGAGTTTAACTATTGTGACATAGTGATTTCACCACCGGTGAAGTGACTGCGTCACAGTGGTTGTTAGCGTTTTCATTATTTTTAAATGTTTCATATTTTTGTTGTGGTATGGAAACTTTAAGTCTGATGACGTATGTGTGGATGTCATTTCATGCATGAGTCTGTGCAATAGACATCTGTGCCGCCCCGTAGGAATATATCAATGATTTACAGGAAAATTCTTGCAAATTGTACGGCAGGGGCTGTGTTCAAGATAGGCATTGGTGGATGACTGCAAAACAATGGCATGGTGTATGTGTGATTGGATAAAGCAGGCACTATTTTTGCTTTGTGTGTGAGATTTAGAAAAAAAGTTTGCGCAGGTTGTCTGCGATAGGCAGAACCACATGCTTTCGCCATATTGCAATCAAGCTAACAACACATCAAATTGGTGGAGCAGCATAAGAGGGCCGTTGGGCTATCATGTTGTTTGAGGCCATTTTTGTCTGTTAGGTTACCACAGCTGCAGGTTTTTTTTTGTTACCCTAAACGGTTACGACCAGAATGTGTGGTTGAAGCAGATTTTCTTGGAAAAGATGTAGAGATTTAAACGAAATCTAGGATTTCTTTTTTCACGAGAGAGTTGATACTTACCTCCCTAATACTTTTGATATTGCTAAATATTGGCTTTCACTCAATAAACACTCAGATTAAAACAGTTAGGTGCCCCTACTGGGCAGGGAGTCAGAGCGTAGTCTGGCGGATGCCAGCCCCACCACCGCGCATGCGCAGACTAGCACTTCCTCTGACTAGATTATTGGCTGACACACATGCAACTATTAAGAGCCTGAAGACCGAGCCTCTGTGGGGTGGAGAGGCCGGGTCCGTATCTAGGGAGGTAAGTATCAACTCTCTCGTGAAAAAAGAAATCCTAGATTTCGTTTATTTCACTTCAAGAGTATACTTACCTCCCTAATACTTTTGATATTGCCAGAATTCGAAAGTGAATCTGGCGGGAGGGAGGCGAGGTCAAAAGACCAGCTCATCCCAATACGCTTTTCTGCGTTCAAGGCACTTAAACTTCTGAAACTGTAAGAAAAAAACAGTCAGGATTTGACTAACCATCGGATAATACGACCGATGTATGAGAGATGACCGAATGTCATATGCGCTCCCCCCCCCTCCTTCCTGGGAGGAAGAGTCGACTGACCTCAATGTCCTATACGCTCTCTACGTACAAGTGCCATGTACTACAGGACAGAGACGAAAAAGCTCCATTTTCGTAACTCTCAACAATGAACCACACAAATACACAAACCATCACCATATTAATAACGGGTAATCGTGACAATACAATCAACAACGGACAACACATGAACAAGACTGACCTTGTTGAAAATGGCTGCTGACATCATCTTCCCATCGGTAAAGACTGATGCAGGCCCAAAAAAGTGGGTGTTTCCATAAATTAATTGTGATATATATAAGTAATGAGGAAATCACCTCAAAAAATATAAACCGATTTATTTTTTCAAAACCGACAAGGCGAGAGGATTAGAGGTGTCACGGAGATAATGGTCTGTAAAACTTGACTCACAGTGCCACTGAGCCACCGACATAATATCATCCACAGGGACCCCATTAAATAGGGCCGTGGATGTCACTACGCCGCGGACACTGTGAGCCTTGGCCACGTCAACCTGCTTCCCGGTGGCGGATTTATGGCAAAACTGAATGCATTCCACAATCCACCTGGAAATGGTGTCCTTAGAAGCCCTCCCATGGGGTTCAATATATGACAACCATAACGCTGACTGGTCGGTGCGCCATGCCGCCGTACGTTGTTTGTACCGGCGCAGCGCCCGGACGGGACACCATGCTTTAGAATTAGGATCATATCTAGTTAAAGCAGGCAAAATAATAGGTTGACCTGGATATTTCAACGACTGATTTTTAGCCAAGAAATTAATCCTAGGTAGCAGCTTAAGGCCTTCCCCTGAAACCACAAAACGGTCATCCTCGGCTGATAAGGCATGAATCTCACTCCTACGCCTAGCCGAGGCCGCAGCAATTAAAAACACAGTCTTCAGTGTTAATAGTTTCATAGAAATGGAACTAAGTGGTTCAAAAGGCTTATCACCTAGTACTTGAAGCACTAGCGATAAACTCCAAGACGGAATCACAGGAGGATTCCTTGGTCTTAGATTGCCCATGCCTTTAATTAATACATTCAATGTATTTACTTCATCACTTCCCCTCTTAGCCAAGCAAGGAATAACAGACATTAATGCTGACTTATAACCAGCAATAGAGTTAGGCTTGAGGCTATAGGCATCATAGAGGTGACAGAGGAAATCAGCTACTACTTGAATAGATGAATCCATTGGATCAATACATCTTTTTGAGCACCATTCTGCAAATCTGTTGATTTTATAATTATATGCTCTGGAGGTTGACCCCCTCCTGGCTTTGGCCATAAACATGGCTGCTTGCTCAGAAAAGCCCTCCTTAATTCTAGATTCCTTGACAACATCCACGCAGTCAATCTGAACATTGACGGATTGTTGTGAAGGGCCTTGCCCTGGAAGATAATATCGTCCATCAGAGGCAGAGGAACCGGATTGCAGACCAGAAGGTCCAGCAGATCCGTATACCATGATCGGCTTGGCCAATCCGGGGCGATCAGAAGCACTTGGCATTCCTCTTGTCTGATTTTCTGAAGAATTTTTGGAATCAGGATTGCTGGAGGGAATGCGTATGCATACATTCTCCCCCAGCTGATAGCTAACGCATCTGTTGCGAAAGCGCTTGGATCCGGAATCGGAGAGACGTACGTCGTCATCTTCGCATTCTTCTTCGTTGCGAACAAATCGATGTTGGGTTTCCCCCAATGGTCGAACAGACGATCCGCCACACATTGATTTAGTTGCCATTCCGTGGGTAAAACACTCATCCTTCGGCTCAATGAGTCTGCAAGCAGGTTTAACCTTCCCGGAATATGAACTGCTTTCAAGGTAATCTGGTGATCCAGACACCAACATAGCAGTTTCCATGTCATCATACAGAGACTGGGCGACTTCGTTCCGCCCTGGCGGTTTATGTAAGTCACAACTGTTGAGTTGTCTGAACGAATAAGAACAATCTTGCCCTGAACTTTCTGTAAGAAATGTTCCAGGCCCAGGACTACTGCTCTTAGCTCCAGTAGATTTATATGTTCCTGTGACTGTTCCAGATTCCAAAGCCCTGATATCGTGGATTCTTCCAGGCAAGCTCCCCAGCCCTCCATCGATGCATCTGTATACACAGTCACCTGAGGGTGGGGAGGGGTTAGCAAAACCCCCGGTAAGAGATTCTCTGTATTCAACCACCATTGCAGGTGGTGAATCAGAGGCGCCAACACTGACACATTCGAGTCCAGCGAACCTGTACTCTGGGTCCATTGTGTCATGAGAAACAACTGGATCGGCCGCCTGCGTAAGGCGGCCTGAGGAATGACTGGTTCCAACGAAACCATCAACCCCAGCATTCTCAAGTAAACCCGTGCCAGGACATGACGACTGTCGCACACTGACTGAATCAACGAGATGAGTATTTGAACCCTCTCCTGAGTAGGATAAACATATCCTGTCTCCAGATCGAAGAACATCCCCAGGTAAACAAACTTCTGGGATGGAGTCAGCTCTGATTTTGGGAAATTGATCATCCAGCCCAAGTCTGTGAGAATTTTCAAAACAATCTCCAGATTGGCGGACAAACTTTCCCGGGAGTGCGCTTTCAACAGCCAGTCGTCTATGTACGTGTGGACTGCTATGCTTCTCCTGCGGAGGTATGCTGTGATCGCAAGAACCACACGGGTGAAAACCCGAGGAGCCGTGGAAATTCCGAAGGGCAACACCCTGAATTCCCACTGTCTGCCCTGGAATGCAAATCTCAGGAAGCGACAGAAACTCCTGTGGATGGGGATGTGGAAATAAGCGTCCTTCAAATCTATCGACGCCGTCCACATCCCCCTCTCCAACCCCGCCAACACCGAGCGCACCGTTTCCATCTTGAAACTGGGCGTCTCGATGAACTTGTTCAATGGCTTGAGGTTGAGAATCGGTCTCCACCCACCGGTGCGTTTTGTTACCAAGAACAGGGTTGAATAGAAGCCCGGACACCTTTGTGCCGGCTGAATAGCTCCTTTTTGTACGAGGGAATTTATCTCCTCCTCGATACACAACCTTTGATCTGGATCTCTCGGAACGGGAGTCCAGATTGGCACCAGAGACAGTCGCGACGGCGGGCCTGTCATCCACTCTGGATGATACCCCACGGAAAGCCATCGCAAGACTAAACGGTCCTGAGTTAACCGTTCCCACTCTTGCATGTGGTCGGCTAGCCGGCCTCCCACCGGTCCACCTAGGGACCGCGGTGGACACAAGGCATGCAAGAGCGGCACTGTCTCCGTCGCCATACACACCGGCGTGGTCCTTACCGCGGTAAGCGCCCTGTCAGGAACGATAACCACGCCCAGATCCTCGCGCGACCCGCCCCGCCCCCGCGCGCACCTCGGTGCACGGGCGGCTGCCTGGCTGACGGCGGCTGAGGAGCCTGCGCCCCCCTCACTGCTGGCCGAATCGCACGCGGCCGAGGCCGGCGCTGCGACGGCGGCTGGCCTCTGACTCGGCCAGCACCACCTCGAGCCTGCAGGGGACGATACGCAGGGGCCGCGGCGCGAACGTTAGCACGACGCAGTACCTCAAACTGTTCGCGCAGCGCCCTCTGGTTATTCACCAGGGTGACCGTCTCCTGGAGGTGGCGACATCCCTCACCTCCAAAAAGACCAGGACCCGTCATAGGCGTACGGAGTAGCCTATTATACAGGTCCTGAGACGGGCACAGATTGTCCAGGGCAAATGTGCGTCTTGCCCTGACACTCCTGGTCACCGCCCGCGTCATACAGTCCAGCGCCAGGTTAATACCATCCTGGATGGTTCGCTGGACCGCGAGCGGGCCTGGCTGGCGCGATGCGGATGCCGTTACTACCCCCTGTAACAGCTGGGAGACGTGGGACAGAGCGGCAATCGAAGCCCTCCCACTCTCCTCCGCATCACGCAACGCGGTATTCGCCGAACGCAACGCGTTCGCGCACAAGACCCCCCGCGTCAGAACGGGATCCTGGCCGCGTATCCTCACCCAAAGCCGCGCGGTCATCCACGCTGGGCTTGGGTACCACACCGTACCGCTGGTAGTCCAGGGGCACGATGCGACAACGCTTGGCCACCTCGCGAGGGGCCTTCGCGAGACGTCCACTCGTGTTAATGGACGCCTCCGCCGCCTTGAACATGTCAACGACATGCTCCGCCAGCGGCAGAGAAGGCATAGCGTTAGCAGTTGGTTTCCCAGCTAACCACGGCGTGTGAACACGGTGGCTAGCCGACTGCTCCACGGGCAGATCAGGCCTAACGCTCACCAACAACTGGCAAGCGTCATACCAATCCTCCTCCGTGGCTAACTGCGAGCGCTCTACAAGACGGGGTCCTTCGTCTTCCTCCTGAGCGCAAGCAGTACTTGACGGCGGGTACGCTGATACACCTGGCAAGCCAGGGAAAACATGCGGGCCTGACAGCACCGGCATGAGAATATCACTGGTTTGACCAGGAGCAGGCACCGCGGTAGAGCGCGGGGTATATACAGCCCTACCACGGGCCCGGCCAGCACCAGCTACACTCTCGGCAAGCCGAGGTATGCGGTACCGCTGGCCATCAGCAGCGCCCTGGGCCACCACCTGAACCGCGGACCTTACTCCAGGGTGAGTAATACCGTGGAAAAAAGCGCCTGTATTCCCCGCGAGGGGTGCACAAACGTCTTCATCCATGTCCGCGTCGTCAGACGGCGACCCCAGCAGGTAATCCTCATCACCCTGGTCAGAAAGATTAGACCCCGGGTCAGCAAAGAGAGCTAACCCGGGCTGACCAGGAACGGTGCCATAGGAGGTACTGGCCACCGCGGCGTGCGGATACCCCTGGACTGATAAGCAGCCAGCGGGTTCCAGCGACAACCGTCCACGGTCCCCTATCGGCGCGGCAATAAGCCTGCTGCCAGGGCCGTGGAACGCCCCCTCTAATGGGGCCACCTCTGAATCGTCGGACAACGGAAGCGGACTAAGGAAAATCGATCCAGAGGCGGGGATTACCTGCTCCGAAGCCGATGATGAGGACAATAAAGGATCTGGTCCAGGAAGCATGCCACGAAGCAACCATGGAACCAAATCTTTTATTGTCCTCCTCATCTCTCCCAACATCTCGGTCCGAAAGGTCTCCATATCCACCGCGGACGAGACCTTCCCCTTACCCTTCTCACTTACAACCTCTCGTTTCCGCTTCATCTTCTTCTCCTCCACTACCACCTTGTCCGTCGCCTGTAAGCAGCACAAGAATTCGGACATTAACTCGCCCCCCCAGTGCTTACATATGTCACAATTAATCAATGGACCACAAGGGCTACATCGAAAACACAGATGCGGCCAGAACTTCACATGCATAAAACGTCCACAGGACGCGCAACCCGGTCCCTGAAACAGGGCAAAGGACAAGGAGTATGAGCAACTAGTTAAGCTTAGAAACTCAATCCAACTCAAGGAGAAGGAAAACGATCATAAAGATCAATATACATCAAAAACCAGCCTAGCGCTTGAATTGCTAATAAATACATAGCCAGCTGATTATGACGTCATTAATCCCGTGACAGGAAAAATTCGATCCCAACAAAACATCCAAGTGCAAAGACGAATTGTATGCTGAATGGATAAGTTGACTACACAACCTTCAGATACATATAGATAACTCTTTACTGGCAAAAATGTTAATTATCTCCCTTTGATTGTTTACAATAATTAACATCACCACATTATCAATAACTAGATACCTGACACTTTGTATAGACAAACCATCCAACGTGACGAACCGGAAACTCCACCATCTGCACGCCTCTTAACTCTCTCCACCTCATGGGGAAGGAATTGGAACAAGAGGGCAAAGTGAGAAGACCTTTATACCAGGCCTCCAACTCACTGGGCATAATTTTTCATTTGGTTAGATAACCTAACAGTGTTAGTAGGAAATGGAACCATGGTGGAGAGAATACTAATTCTCTGGTACTGTGACGTCACAACCTAGCGTCATACAGACCTGTGGACAGAAACAGAAAGAGAAATTAGTCCTAGGTAGCACCGAGTTGACCTAAACCAACTAACTAAGGCGCTTATCACGGTAAACGCGAGTCCCGGAAACACAATACACCGGGAAGAAAACTCGCTAATTTTACTAGAAGTCACCTGATTTAAAGGTCCTCCGTCCTCCTGTGGCGACGTATTCCTATCCGCCATCCAAAAAAGTGACTAACACTCCAAACAAACACCACTTAAACAGTTTAAGAGAGCGAAAAAGCTATTGAACAAAAAAACATGTGTGATCTCTTTGCCAATAATCTAGCAAAGAGGAAGTGCTAGTCTGCGCATGCGCGGTGGTGGGGCTGGCATCCGCCAGACTACGCTCTGACTCCCTGCCCAGTAGGGGCACCTAACTGTTTTAATCTGAGTGTTTATTGAGTGAAAGCCAATATTTAGCAATATCAAAAGTATTAGGGAGGTAAGTATACTCTTGAAGTGAAATAGAGTTCGTGGGGGAAAGAAGAGTAGTTTTCGGCGAAACCTGTGTATTCAACTGCCAATGTAGAGGGCAGAATTGAGACGTGCAGTTGACGTGCAGTTTTTGACTATTTAGGAAGTGACATTATGAACATTTAAATTTGGAAGTCTAGTTCAATTGAAGAAAACCACAGCATAATGTCAAAATTAGAGCTTTTTGGATAATCAAGGATAAATTAAATTTGAAAATTCATGTGGAAGTGATTTTGGAAATCTGTGGAAGTGATTAATATGGTTTAGGGGTTGGGTTATAAGATCTAGTGGGAAAGTAAGGTGGGGGATGTATTTTGTTTTATTAGTTTAACTATACCTATCACCTTGTGTGATGGAAGATTTCTGAGTGTAGTAGAAATTTTTTTTGAATTATTGTCATGTTTTCTTTGATTTTTTTCTTTATATAACATTTGCAGAGGTAGTGTAATTAATTAGATTTCGTAGATTAATATAGACCTTGCAAGTAATGTGAAGAAGAAAAAATTGAATCTACCTGCAATCACTATCTTGTTGTGATTTCCTCTCACTCTGACCAAATTGTCCACCATTCAACACCTGATATACAACGCAATAAAGATCCCGAAAAGCTCACGAATTCATTTTCAATAAATTAAATTTCTGGCTTTATCTTGACGTACTCAAAATTTCTTTCTTAAATTTGTTTAGGTTCTTGTTTTAAAATCGATTAAGGAAAATCATTTCGGATCAGTTTGAAAACATTATAGAATCAAAGGATCATCATTTGAAATCGCTAGCTTACACTATACACTAGGATTCCGCAACTTTGGGCATAATTCTAAGAAATTTGAAAATAACAAAGATGTTTAAAATCATTAAAATAAACATGCCAATAGGTGTTTGTTGTTGTCAATTAACTGTTACCTGAAGATGAGTATTTTATCACCAGCTTCTATTGAATGTTGTACGAGATCGAGGAGAATGACCATTTTAGAACTGTTCTCCAGCAAGCCTGGCGTGTAATTCTGAAATAATGGCTCAGCCTACAAATAAAGTACATGCACACCACCTCAATCGAATTACAAGTTCATAGGAAAAACAAGAAAACCAATAGATCTATGGTAATCATTTAACTTCATATATTGTATGCCAAGGAATGGATTTTAGAAGTGTGATGTTTCACTTGTGTAAGTATTAACCCTCCGACTGCCGACTTTTTGAAGACGACATACATGCATCCTAGGGGGGTTACATCTCTGGACTTGCTAAATATTTTGAAAACAGTTTGACTAAAAGTTGTTTGTGGCTAGGCCACTTCATATATTGTATGCCAAGGAATGGATTTTAGAATTGTGACGTTTCACTTGTCTAAGCATTAACCCTCTGACTGCCGGCTTTTTGAAGACGACATACATGCATCCTAGGGGTTATATCTCTGGACTTGATAAATATTTTGAAAAAAGTTTGACTGAAAGTTGTTGGTGGCTAAGCCACCAACAACTTTCAGTTAAATTGTTTTAAAAATATTCAGCAAGTCAAGAGTTTTTGCTCATTGAAATCATTGTCCATTGGCTTGCAGCAGCGAAACAGCTTCACAACGGGTCAGAAAAACAAAGTAGGACGTTATATGCCTTATTAGACAAAGAACAGGATACCGAGTCGAATTGACTACAAATTGATATTAGTTAGGCTGTAAAACACACCATCAGAGCATAATTTATCTGGTATCGCATTGCTACAGATACTTAGGGATTTGCTATACATTCTGCAACATGCATAGCGGTATCTGCTAGGCAATGTGTGTACGCGATTGCAATTTATCATTGATTTGAAGTTCTATCTAACACGTCCAACAACCAATCCCTGAAAAAAATTAATTCTTTACATAAATTTCAAGAATATTTTGAAATTAATATGACTGGAAACCATCGCTACCTAAGGCAGCAAATGGCTTCCAGTCATTTTAGTTTTAAAATATTCAACAGCTCTCATGCTTGTTTGCTCTAAGATTAAGCAAGATACAGGGAATTTATCGGTGAAAGAGTTAATTGCTATACTTATTTGCCGACAACTATATAATTTGCATAGCAACAACTTTCAGTCAAATTAGTTTCAAAATATTCGACAATTTACCTGTATGATTGCTTTTACACCACATAGCCAAACTATAGATGGCACCTCTATGACTGAGAGCATATACCGAGGCAGACACCCTAGTTTTTTTCTGATTGGTTAAAAAATAAATCATGACAACCATCAATGAAATGCATCAACATTTAGCTACTAAAACCTGAATATCTTTCGTTGTCGTCATGGTAAAAATTAAAATGTCGGGGATGTGTTGTGGCAAATTCTCTCACCTGAATGGCTAGTTTAAAATAAGGTGAGGCTTCCTTTAATACTATGGCACTTTTTATATTATATATATATTATAAAGTCTATTGACTGTTTAACTGTTAAACCCGGATTCTGCAATGCCTTTGAGAAATGGCCATTTGCAGTCCAAAGGGACTATTTTTGAAAATTTACCACTGGAATGACTGGTTATTGGTAAATTTTCAAAAAGAATCTTCTCTAAGTCTGCAAATACACATTTTCAAAAAACAAATTTGAGGATTAAATGGTTAATGATACAATCTCAGAAACACTTATTAACCCTTTAATGTCTAAATTTGGTCAAGAAAATATAGCTTTATTTAATGTACATTGCAGGCCAAGAGTATTTTTGAAAGTTTACCACTGGAATGGCTGATTCAGTTACCAAGCCAGTCATTTCAGTGATAAAATTTCAAAAGTACTCTTCTCTTGGCCTGCAAATTGACACTCCTCAAGCCCACTGCAGAGGCCGGTTTTGGCTGGCTTCGGCATGAACGAGTTAAATACCCAGTCATAGGTGATCAATGATTCTGGATTTTGTCGTCGCTTGTGCGCTTTACGTCTGGCTCCATGCTTTTTGTCTGTGCCATCTTTAATCTCACCGTCAATGTCAAGGTCGGCATCATCAGTAGCCAGGCCGTGACGCTGAATGACTTTGTACATTACGTCAGGGTGGTTCCAGATCTGTGCATAAAATAACGAATTTCGTATATATATTTAATACTTTAGTGGACAAAATTTGCAAAGAAAATAAATTTTGACTTAGTGAATGCCTGTTTACAGGCCAAGAGAAGTCGATTTTTTTAAATTTAACACTGGAATGACTGGCTCGGTTATCGAGCCAGTTATTGCAGTGCTAAATTTTCAAAAAATGGAAAACAAAGTTGCTTTATGCGCTTGCTGTCCATGTCTTCTACCGATTTAAACACTTTACCACTCAATAAACGAAATCAAGGATTTCTTTTTTCACGAGAGAGTTGATACTTACCTCCCTAATACTTTTGATATTGCTAAATATTGGCTTTCACTCAATAAAACACTCAGATTAAAAACAGTTAGGTGCCCCTACTGGGCAGGTAGTCAGAGGTAGTCCGGCGGATGCCAGCCCCACCACCGCGCATGCGCCGACTACTACTGCCTCTGACTAATTTATTGGCTAACACATGCAACTACCAAGAGCCTGAAGACCGAGCCTCTGTGGGGTGGAGAGGCCGGGTCCGTATCTAGGGAGGTAAGTATCAACTATCTCGTGAAAAAAGAAATCCTTGATTTCGTTTATTTCACATCAAGAGTATACTTACCTCCCTAATACTTTTGATATTGCCAGAATTCGAAAGTGAATCTGGCGGGAGGGAGGCGAGGTCAAAAGACCAGCTCTTCCCTATACGCTTTCACACGTTTAAGGCACTTATGACGTCTGAAATGTGTGAGAACACAGTCAGGATTTGACAAACCATCGGATAACACAACCGATGCATGAGAGATGACAGAATGTCATATGCGCTTCCCCCCCCCCCCCCCCCCTCCTGGGAGGAAGACTAGATGACCTCAATGTCCTATACGCTCTCTACGTACTAGTGCCAAGTACTATAGGACAGAGACGAAAAGGCTCCATTTTCGTATACTCTCTATGATGAACCACCTCCCACATAAACCATCACCATATTAATAATAATGGGTAACGTGACAATACAAGTAACAATGAACAACACATGAACAAGACTGACCTTGTTGAACTTGGAAGCTGTCATCATGATCCCAGTAGAGAAGCCTGATGCAGTCCCGACAAGTGGTTGTTACCATCGCTAAATTGCGAAGTATATAAGCAATGCGGAAGCACTCCTCACAAAATGTAAAAGCGATTAATGTTTCAAAATCGACAAGGCGAGAGGGTTAGAGGTGTCACGGAGGTAATGGTCTGTAAAACTTGACTCACAGTGCCACTGAGCCACGGACATAATGTCATCCACAGGGACCCCACTAAACAGGGCAGTGGATGCCACGACACCGCGGACACTGTGAGCCTTGGCCACATCAACCTGTCTCCCGGTGGCGGATTTGTGACAAAACTGAATACACTCCACAATCCACCTAGAAATGGTGTCCTTAGACGCCCTGCCATGGGGTTCAATATATGACAACCATAACGCTGATAGGTCGGTACGCCACTCCGAAGTACGATGTTTGTACCGGAGCAGCGCCCGGACGGGGCACCATGCTTTAGAATTAGGATCATATCTAGTTAAAGATGGCAAAAAAATAGGTTGACCTGGATATTTCAATGACTGATTCTTAGCCAAGAAATTAATCCTAGGTAGAAGCTTAAGGCCTTCCCCTGTAACCACAAAACGGTCATCCTCGGCTGATAAGGCGTGAATCTCACTCCTACGCCTTGCCGAGGCCGCAGCAATTAAAAATACAGTTTTAAGCGTTAACATTTTCATAGAAATGGAACTAAGTGGTTCAAAAGGCTTATCTCCTAGTACCTGAAGCACCAGAGATAAACTCCAAGACGGAATCAGTGGAGGATTCCTTGGTCTTAGATTACTCATGCCTTTAATTAATACATTTAATGTACTTACTTCATCACTCCCCCTATTAGCCAAGCAAGGGATAACAGTCATTAATGCTGATTTGTAACCAGCAATAGAGTTAGGCTTGAGGCTATAGGCATCATATAGGTGACAGAGGAAATCAGCCACTACCTGAATAGATGAGTCCATTGGATCAATACATCTTTTTGAGCACCACTCTGCAAATCTGTTGATTTTATAATTATATGCTCTGGAGGTTGACCCCCTCCTGGCTTTGGCCATAAACATGGCCGCTTGCTCAGAAAAGCCCTCCTTAATTCTAGATTCCTTGACAACATCCACGCAGTCAATCTGAACATTGACGGATTGTCGTGAAGGGCCTTGCCCTGGAAGATAAGGTCGTCCATCAGAGGCAGAGGAACCGGACTGCAGACCAGAAGGTCCAGCAGATCCGTATACCACGATCGGCTTGGCCAATCCGGGGCGATCAGAAGCACTTGGCACTCCTGCTGCCTGATTTTCTGAAGCACCTTTGGAATCAGGATTGCTGGAGGGAATGCGTATGCATACATTCCCCCCCCCCCCCCCCCCCCCCCCCCCCCCCCAGCTGATAGCTAACGCATCTGTTGCGAAAGCGCTTGGGTCTGGAATCGGAGAGACGTACGTCGTCATCTTCGCATTCTTCTTCGTTGCGAACAAATCGATGTTGGGTTTCCCCCAATGGTCGAACAGACGATCCGCCACACATTGATTTAGTTGCCATTCCGTGGGTAAAACACTCATCCTTCGGCTCAATGAGTCTGCTAGCAGATTTAGCCTTCCCGGAATATGAACTGCCTTCAAGGTGATCCCATGATCTAGGCACCAACAAAGCAGTTTCCATGTCATCATACAGAGACTGGGCGACTTCGTTCCGCCCTGGCGGTTTATGTAAGTCACTACTGTTGAGTTGTCTGAACGAATTAGAACAATCTTGCCCTGAACCTTCTGTAAGAAATGTTCCAGGCCCAGGACTACTGCTCTTAGCTCTAGTAGATTGATATGTTCCTTGGACTGATCCAGATCCCAAAGCCCTGATATTGTGGACTCTTCCAGACAAGCTCCCCACCCATCCATCGATGCATCTGTATACACAGTCACCTGAGGGTGGGGAGGGGTTAGTAAAACCCCCGGCAAGAGATTCTCTGTATTCAACCACCATTGCAGGTGGTGAATCAGAGGCGCCAACACTGACACGTTCGAGTCCAGCGAACCTGAACTCTGGGTCCACTGTGTCATGAGAAACAACTGGATCGGGCGCCTGCGCAAGGCGGCCTGCGGAATGACTGGTTCCAATGAAACCATCAACCCCAGCATTCTCAAGTAAACCCGTGCCAGGACATGACGACTGTCGCACACCGACTGTATTACTGAGATGAGTCTTTGAACCCTCTCCTGAGTGGGATAAACATATCCCCTCTCCAGATCGAAGAACATGCCCAGGTAAACAAACTTCTGGGATGGAGTTAGCTCTGATTTTTGGAAATTGACTATCCAGCCCAAGTCCGTGAGAGTTTTCAAAACAATCTCCAGATTGGCCGATAACGTTTCCCGGGTGTGTGCTTTCAACAGCCAGTCGTCTATGTACGTGTGGACTGCTATGCTTCTCCTGCGGAGGTATGCAGTGATCGCGAGAACCACACGGGTGAAGACCCGAGGAGCCGTGGAAATTCCGAAGGGTAATACCCTGAATTCCCACTGTCTGCCCTGGAATGCAAATCTCAGGAAGCGACAGAAACTCCTCTCTATGGGAATGTGGAAATAAGCATCCTTCAAATCTATTGACGCTGTCCACATTCCTCGCTCTAACCCCGCCAACACCGAGCGCACAGTCTCCATCTTGAAACTGGGCGTCTCTATGAACTTGTTCAATGGCTTGAGGTTGAGAATCGGCCTCCACCCTCCGGTGTTTTTCGTTACTAAGAACACGGTTGAATAGAAGCCCGGGCACCTCTGCGCCGGCTGAATGGCTTCCTTTTGTATGAGGGAATTTATTTCGTCCTCTATACAAACATCGTCGTGTCGT
>CM067371.1:27380914-27422465 GCA_034401795.1 Chaetoderma sp. LZ-2023a
GTTTTGAGAGATTGAAAATTTACCCCTGAAATGACTGACCTGATACTTGAGCAAGTCATTCCAGGATTAAATTTTCAAAAAATGAACTCTTGCTAAACAAATGGGCATTTTCTACGGTTTGAAAATTTTCTGGTTAAAATGTTAACATTGAGGTGAAGTAGCATAAATGTTTATCCTTCGATCATACCTTACAACAGACAGCAAAAGCTCTGAGTGGATTCGTTGGAACGGTCCAATCATCCATGTCATTCCGTAGCTGCGTCATGAAGCGCCGATACAAGTTCCTCTGCACCGGCGACATGTTCACAAAAAATACATACTCTGATTTCGGTGGCAGTGTGTTCTGTAGAACCGTGTGACCTCGTCTAAAAATAGCACACAGGTAGGCTTGCGGGATTAAATCAAATACTGCGATTATTTTTTAAATATTGGATTTAAATGATTGAAAATTATATAATCTAATAATTTCTATTACATAAACTATTTCAAAACTTGCATTTTAATTGCTCTTTAATGCCACGAAAATTGACATTTTCAAAAATAGTCTTCTCTTGGCCGGCTAATGGCCCTCTAAACACCATTGCAGCTTTCGTCATTTATATGCTTTTGTTGTTATATCTTGGTAATTTGTACCCAAGCTGATTAATCGAGCAATCACGATTATTCTTAAATAATCGATCGCGATCACTCAAAGCAATAATTGCACAAGCCGAGACTAGCATTAGATTGCCCAGGGAATAGATTTACCTTTGAACAAAGCCCTCGAGTAAGCTATGCAGTACATGTGCTCTAAACCTCATCACTCTCATATCCTGTGCTGTGCTGTCTGCGCACTGACCGTTAATAATAGGCCGTTCAAACATGTTCGAGAACTCTGTCCGTGTTCCGAGGTAGTTCGGTCGCACAAAATCAACCATACACCAGTATTCCAGGAGATTATTTTGAAGCGGATAGCCGGTGAGAACGACGCGACGCCTGCGAGGAGATTAAATGGACAGGTAAATGATTGTCATAACCAGGGTTCCAACAGACCATTCCAGTTTTAGCTATGCCCCGCCCATCACTAGCTAAGCTCCACCCACAATTCGCCGTGTTGGGATTGATCGATCTCTGAATGCTCTAACTATCAATTTCCTGAAACTATACATCTAAGTTGTTGAATATTTTGTAACTAATTTGACCGGGTGCTGTTGCTGCCTATGGCCGGACTATTAAAAGTTAACTGTTAAAGACGGGCTAAATAGAATCATTTACGACGTAATGATTATGACATCATCCTACAGTACACTCCACTTGGCTGATTATCACGTCATATGACGTCAGATTGATAGAGGGGTACACTGTACAGGCGAATTAGAAAAGTTTCCTGCTTTTCCCAAAACTCGTCCAAGAAAACAATAGCAAATTTTTAGACTGAACTGGGGATGGTTTGTGATTGTGCGTCCCCTCCCTTTCCCAACTGGGAAAATGTTTTTAAAAAAGTTGTCATAACTCGTACAAGTCAGTTTGCCTGTCATTCAGGTCAATCTGTGCGTCAAATCTTTTTGACATTTCTTACAAAAATGCCTTTATCTCAGCACTAGAGTTCATCACATGCACTTGTTATTATTATGCATATGGCGGAATAGCATCAAAAACTAGATTGGATGATAGACGAGCCGAGATGTCCTCGTGCACTCTGCAATCATATTGGTAAACCACATAACAAATTTGATTGAATCATGTTCAAATGTTTCAGAGAAGTTACGTAATGATCAATTTCTGCACGTCTATTGCTTTGACCTTTTGACACTGCCCCCACCACCCTGGGAGCAGAGCCAAATGTAAATGTCCTCTTGCCCTCCGCAATCATATGTATAACTCAACCAAATTTAGTTGAATTCTGTCCAATGGTTTCTCACTCTAAACCACGTAGGGCTAAACAATAACAGACATGACTGACCAATGGTTTTATCTTAAAATTCTCCGAGATTTACCTGATCTGCAAGGGTAATATGTAAATTTCCAATAGTCGGGAGAATCTGATTAATATACTTGTTAGTTATCAGCCCTTTAGAGACTGAATAAAAAAAACCAATCACACAGATGGATATTTTTTAAATCTAATTTGATGGCGAATGTATCAGTTAATATCGCTAAAGCATTGAGATTAATTAACCTTGTCCGAATGTTCTTGAGGGCTTGAGAAATTCCTGCCTGACTATTCTTGATACGATGACCTTCGTCGCATACCACAATGTCCGGGCCCGGCCTCATCAACGCACCCTGCATATCTGCAAACATATATTAAACATTTAATGGTCAGGATTTGTCAAAAGAATTTAATTTTGGGCTTAGTGAATATGCGAAGCGATTATGTCATTTTGATTGTGATGTCAGATAACATGTGACATATCTTGATTATAACGTCATTTACTTGAGCATAGGTTTGTGCGATTATTACTTTGAGTGATCACGATCGATCATTTAACCCTTACCACTATGATGTTAAAATTTAAAATTTTCAAATTAAATTAAGTTTAACTGGTGTTCGTTTTCCAACAAATTTGGTGGAAGATGGTGCTGTCGTAGTAGACAGAAACATCTTCCACTAAAATTCTTGAAAAATGTACACCAGTTTCCTTTGGTATTGGCAATGGAAAAGATAGAATAGTGACATCAGAGTGGTCACGGTTAAGAATAATCGCGACTACTCGATTAATCAGCTTGGGTACAATTTACCAAGGCATAACTTACAAAAGCATATCAATGACGAAAACTGCAATGGTGTTTATAAAAGACCATTTTCAGGCCAAGAGAGCGTATTTTTGAAAATCTATCACAGGAATGCCTTATTCTCAAGCCAGTCATTCTAGTAATACATTTTCAAAAATAATCTCTTGGCATGAAGTGGACATACATCACTGAGTAAAAATGTCAATTTTTGTGACCGATCTCATTAAAAAGTAATTCAAAGGCTGGAATTGAAAGATTATATGCAGTATAGTCCAGTAGATAGGTAAAAGGATTGTGCATGGGATTTGATACACGGCTTCTTGATACCACGGGGGGGGGGGGGGGTGTATTTTGAAGATTGGAGGCATTCTAGTCATGATTATATCATTTAAATTCACAATTTAAAAAATAATCGTGATTTTCGATTTAATCACATAATTGCGCAAGCCTACTTGAGACACAGATCAGGTCCCTCGATTATGTCTCCATCTTACCTTCAATCAACTCTGCCTTCCTGTCCTCTTCATCTAGGTCAATAAAGTCAGGTTTCCCGGGCTGAACTTTTCCTCCACGACGACCTTTGGGTTTAACATTGAGCGCCATATTTTTAGAAGCGAGAAGACGGTACATCTCGTAACCTAGCAACAAGATGCCGCCTTGCTGGTACCACTGACCTGAAATAAAATGTACAGATACATGTAATAAACAAACTACAGAATATTTGTTGAAACTAATTTAACTGGGTACTATTGCTGCCTATGGCGGCAACAGCACCCCGTTAAAATATTCAATAGCATGTTTGTTAAATAGTAAAGATATACCGTATTTCGCTTAATTGAAGCCTAGGCTTCTATTAGGACAAGGGGTGTTCAATTTCCAACCCAACGTCTCTGAGAAGGGGGTGAGCTTATATTTGTTTTCACAAAAAAGTTTTCTAAAACTGATACCACGGAAATTCAACGCATCTTCTCCCATAAAAATTCCCACCGCCTACGCCTATGTTTAATGTATACTACCGTAAATCATCACCGGGGGGGGGGAGTGAAATTATTTGATTTGAGTGCCTAAATATTGCGTATCGTTTAATAAAGGTTGTTTATTACATTAAAATTAATACACAATTTGATATAAAATGGCGTCGCGAAAAATACAAATCACGTGGTTTGCCTCCAATTGAAGTTTATTTTAGAGCGAGTACTCAGATATAAATATTCTGGAATCGGGGACTCGGAACTCGGGAATTTCTATATACATTTGTATTATCATTGCGCGATAGGAACTGAGTATCATACTGATCTGAATAATGGGTACCCGTTTGATAAACTTCCGTTAGAGTATAATATCTCATGAGAACACGCCGCCTCAAATCGCAAAAGAGCCACTGGCTCGCCAACATAAGAAGCTGGCTATATTTTGGATCATTTAATGTTGATAGGCATTACAAAATTGAGTTGCAATACTGCTTGTTTGGTCCATAAATTTGGTCCTAAAATATATTTATAAGGAAGGTATTTAATCACGCCAAGACTGTTTTACGCGCATTTTGACTACAAAAGTGTGGAATAAACTTTATTATATCTTGAACATACGTGGCCTACTATTAATCTAATAGGTGGCTGAGATTTACAAATCCGAGGTCTGTATTGACTTCTAGAGGGGCCAGAAATGTATCAGGGCAGAGATCGGTGTGAAGTACACACACCCTGTGACACGATTGTTATTATTATACACGCTATTCTAACAAATTTACTCTTAAAAAAAATTTTCCATACACAATCTGCTGAGTTGGGGGTGGGCTACTAATACAGAATTTTGCCGTTTTGAAACTGCTAAGAAATCATTGGAGCTCATATGTCAAAGTTAGGGGATGGGCTTCTATTAGAGCATACATGTAGGCTTCAATTAAGCGAAATACAGTATTTCATACAACAATGCTTCTACAGTCTGTCATCAATTAAGCGCTCGTGACAAACTTAGCTACGTTATTCAGAGACATGATTGATTATGACATCATCTCTGACCAATGTCGCCTAACTCATAGAGGCATTCAGAAGTTAGCAAAAGCAACCAACGCAATACCCTCCGATCTACTTTTTGCTACATTGTAGATTTGTTTGAATTTACATATATTTTTTAAGATCCTTGGGTGAGACTTTTAGCCAAATCGGACCAGTAGTCAAGTGATATATCCATATATCAGGAATTGTATCCGATCACAGTTTATAACCTGGAAATCCTATTTTATGGTGAGATTCTTTGTTACAAGTTTTAGCCAAATAGGATCAGTAGTTTTTGAGAGACACACAAACATACTGACCCGACATGCAATATCCTCTTCCCCTTACATTCCTTAAAGCTTTCCTGCCTTAATATATTTATGAAATGTTGTGTGGACTATATTAATTTTCTAAATTTTCCGTAAATTTGACATCTTTCTCAAAATCATGAAAAATCTTTGTTGAAATAAATTAAATGATGTCTTATGCTCGCTCCAGACTATAACGGCATTGGCTGGCCTATACTTTACGAATGGTATATTTGACAATGCTATGTGATTATAAATTAAATCTCCATATGCCATATGACCAGTTTTGTATGATATTACTGCATCTGGCCGGGTGGCAAGCTGCCTATCTTCTTAAAATAACCTCAACGCATATACATGTACTGATACCGTATTTCACCACACAAATATGCCTGCATACCATAGACGGCTAGCGAAGGGTTCAAGGATGACAGCAATCATGATGACGCTTTTATGAGCATTAGTACCCTATTTCATTACCTTGAAGAGAACATGGACACAGTGTTCTTTCTAGTATTCTCTATATATGCTTCTAAACAATAGATAAAACTTTGCACTCAAAAGGTCTCAGTTTTGAACAAATACAAAAGACCTTCCCAAGTTTATCTGTCCATCATATGACGTCATAATCAACTATGTACCGTGTAAGATGACATCATAAACAATGCGTTGTTGTACGAATTTTATGTCTTTACTATTTAATAAATATTTGCTTGAATATTTTTAAACTAGTTTGACTGGGCGCTGTTGCTGCCATAGGCAGCAACAGCACACAGTCAAGTTAGTTACAAAATATTCAACAGCTTATCTGTATAGTTTTTAGGAAATTGATAGTCAGTGCATTCAGGGATTGATAGATCCCAACACGCCGAAGTGTGGGTAGAGCTTAGCTAGAGGTGTACAGGCCATAGCTAAAACTGGAAAGGACCATCTCCATCTAAGTGTAAATATTCTGCTGTATGTTTTGAAAACTAATGTAACCGTCATGACTGGGTTCTACTTCCATTTCTTAAGATTGTGACAATCGATAGTGACATGACCAGGGTTTCTCCTACGGGTGATTTTGAGGGTATATACACTCAAAATATGACTAGAGGACCCCAAAAGCTGTAGTAGCGGGTTCCATGGGATCCCTGAAAATCTTGCATGATTGTTAAATATTAATTAGTTTTATAGGTTTGTGCAAACATACCCACAAAATCTAGCATTGGAGGCCCATACTTCAAGCTGTGAGCCCAAAGGTACTCTCTAACTTTAGCATGGATGATGAAAATTGCATGGGAATTCCAAATTTCAGAATTTATAATGTCTGATGGGGGGGGGAACAGAGGGGGTAGGGGGACAGTCTACTGGCTAAGGGCTCTTTAACCACATGGCTGGTGCCTAGAGACTCCACGGTGTGGAGATTATATATCCTGTATACTTCCTTTTCCTATCCTGATTGGAGTGTTTATGTTTGCTTGATTCAGGATTCCTGCTACTGAACATGGATTCCTGCTACTGAACATGGATTCCTGCTACTGAACATGTGCGTGCACATGCTCACTGAATTTCAAACTTCAGTTTGGGACCCCCAGATTTCTATGTGTGGGGTCGATGGGACATACAAAATTTAGATAGCACGAGAAACACAGGGTCACATGACTACATGTATCATTAGTTGGAAAAGAAAAGAATGTCTCATTAGCAGATCGTCAATTTATATGATTAAAATTTAAATAATCAAATAATCGTGAATAATTTCTATTGTATAAAATATTTCAAAACCGACCTTTTAATTACTCTTTAATGCGATCGGTCATGAAAATTTACATCTTGCTCACTGCAGGGCAAGAGAAGACTATTTTTGAAAACATATAACGAGAATCGAGCCAGGCATTCCACTGATACATTTTCAAAAATGTCTTCTCTTGGCCTACAAATGAACTTTTCTAAACACCATTGCAGCTTTCGTCATTGATATTCTTTTGTTGTTATGTCTTGGTAATTTGTACGCAAGCTGATTAATCGAATAATCACGATTATTTTTAAATAATCGATCGTTATCACTCAACGCAATAATCGCGCAAGCCTACGTCATAGTCAATTACATCATGAATAGCGTAATTCAGATCATCACGAACGCATAATTGATGATGAACTAAGCGCTGCTATACGAATTGTATGTCGACTATTTGCTGAACCTGCTGACAGGCAGCAACGGCACCCAGTCAAATCAGTTTCAATATATTTAACATGTTTACCTGACAGGTAATCAGTGTATAGTTTTCTGGAAAACAGTGTATGTATCAGTGTATAGTTTTCTTGAAATTGTGATTCAGAAAGTTCAGTGATAAATTTATCCCAACATGGATCAAGCATGGGTGGAGCTTGTCTAGAGATGGGCATGGCCCAGCTACAACTAGATTCCTCCATTACAACCTTATGCCATACATGTACCTGTACGTAGGGTTGTTCAATTATTGCGTTGAGTGATTGCGATCGATTATTAAAAAATAATCATGATTACTCGATTAATCAGCTTGGATACAAATTACCAAGACATAGCAACAAAAGAATGTCAATGACGAAAATTACAATGGTGTTTAGAAAAGTCCATTTACAGGGCAAGAGAAGATTATTTTTGAAAATGTATCACTGGAATGCCTGGCTCGATTCTCGAGCCAGGCATTCCAGTAATACATTTTCAAAAATGGTCTTCTCTTGCCCTGCACATGGACATAGATTCACCAGGCAAAATGTCATTTTTCATGACGGATCGCATTAAAAAGGAATTGAAAGTTAATTTTTGAAATATGTTATGCAATAGAAAGTATTCACGATTATTCGATTATTTAATTTTTAATCATATAAATTCACGATTTAAAACACAATCACAATTTTCGATTTAATCATGTGATCACACAGGCCTAACTGTATGTTATTTATTCAGGGAGTTGTTCATGACATACTTAAACCTGTCTTGTGTCAACCATCATGATTTTCGATTTAATCACGTAATTGTGCAAGGCTATTATGATGTCATCCTACACATCATGTACAAATGTAGTTTATTAAAAGATATGATTAATGGATAGATGGGAATCTGCCATTGATTACAAACCGTGTAGGCTGATGTCACAATCAAAATGCATAATGAATAATGTAGCCAGGTCCGTCATACATGTCATAAACATTGAATAGGCCTCAATTGCATAAATTGTATTACTATTTAATAAACATTCTGTTGAATATTTTGAAACTAATTTGGCTGGACGCTGTTGCTGCCATATATGCTGTCAAATTAGTTTCAAAATATTTAACATGTTTACCTGTATAGTTTTCTGGAAATTGATAGTCAGGGCATTTGGGATCGAATGATCGCAACACAGGCGAAGTGTGGGTGGTGCTTAATTAGGGATCGGTGGGCATAGCTAAAACTGGAACGGCAGATTGGGATTCTAGAAATTCAGTATTTACAACATACATGTATAAATCGATACCAACACATGAAAAGCATGGGCGGAGCTTAGCTGGAAATGGGCTGAGCGTAACTAGAAATTAGCGGGGCATAGCTAGAAATAGAAATCTATTGATATATTATATACATAGGAAGGTATTAGAGAAATGGATAAGAACATACTTATCAATGCCGCCCGTGCTGCCATTGTCTTATACGAGTCATTCAGGAGAAACACTGTACAGGATCGCGTCAGGATGGGACCTTCATCAACTACCTCCTCATTACTGGCAGCAGCAGCAGATGTTTCCCCGGCCTGGCCAGCAAATGATGCGCATGATGATGATTGAGATGTGGCTCCGAGATCTGATAATAGTGAGGCGTTTGTTGATAACGTCGCTGCTGATGGTGATGATGGCCAAGATGATGAGGCACATTCTGATAATACTTTGGCCATTACAGCATCTATTGATGCGGATAATGAGTCCGGCTCATCAGTTGATAATAAAGATGAAGTCAACTCATCAGTCATTGATTCAGGTAATGGCTCAGATTTTATTGTGGCTGATGAAGAAAAGTCTGCTGATAACAATGATGATGACAATGAGGTTAATAAAGGAGGCGTGTTCAATGTCGTAACCGAGGGTTGTACCATCGGCATTCCTGATGTAGTTGTAGTTTGAAGTCCTGGCAAGGCTGATGTCGTCGAAGCTGTTGTCGAGGTCTCTCCCAATGATAATTCATTACTTACTAAAAGAGACAGATCCAATGCAGTTGATCTTTGTGGCGGAGGCATGCCAAATGAGGTTGGAAATGATGATGGCATGTCCATTGAATTTGAGGTTTGAAATGACGGCATATCTAATAAAGATGAGGTTGGTAATGTAGGCATACTCAATGCATTTGCTGTCGGTAGTGAAGGCATATCAAATCTATTTGAGGTCTGTGCCATAAGCATATCTGATGCGGTTGAGGTTTGTGGTAGTGGCACATCACGATTTATTATCGATGATGATACTGATGAAAGCTGAGGTACAACAGGTGCTGGGAATAATGAAGACATTGGAGACGATGAATTTGTGAATAGCGATGATGGGAAACCGCGGATATTTACAGATGATGTTGATGCTTCTGCTACTGATGATGCCAGTGAGGATGTTATTGGTGATGATGCCGCTACTGCTAATGAGGATGCTGCTGCTGACCCTGCTGCTGATGATGACCCTGCTGCTGTCCCTGTTGATGACGCTGTTCGAGATGGCTTTTCCTTGTCTGGCTCGGCCTTGGGTAGCCAACGATTAAATTCAGCCATCCAGTTTTGCAATGTGTTAATTGGCACAATGCACATTACCGTCTTTGTGTTTGTATGCCGCAGCAGAATGTCCAGAAACGCAATCACCTTAAAACACATCAATATATACACGTACAGAACACCTCAGAAAAAACTTAACACATTTCCAAAACTAAATAAAATGAACTGTTGAATATTTTGAACATAATTGGATTGGAAGCCGTTGCTGCCTAAGGCAGCAATGGCCTCCAATGAAATTAAGTCCAAAATATTGAACAGAACATTTCTTAGTGTTCAAAATTGTACCAACTAACATGTTTCTGTCCCTGATTTGAAAATATAACTTATTTACGAGTTGTGCTGTATCTTCATAAGAGGCAACCACTTAATGGGCCTTTGAACTGTATCCATCCATCATATGACGTCATAATCAACTAAGTGATGCATACAATGACATCACAATCAATGCCATCATTATGATATCACGAACGCATAGTTGTAGACGAACATTGCGTTGTTGTACAAATTGTGCCTTTACTATTTAATAAATATCATGTTGAATATTTTGAAACTAATTTGACTGGGCGCTGCTGTTGTCATAGGCTGCAACAGCACCCAGTCAAATTAATTACAAAATATTCAACAGCCTAACTGTATTGTTTTCAAGAAATTCATAGTCAGGGCATTCAGAGAGTGATCAATCCCAACACAGCGAAGTGTGGGTGGAGCTTAGCTAGTGATGGGCGGGGAATAGCTAAAACTGGAAAGGTTCATTGTCAAGCTGGAAAACAGCGGGCATTGCAGTGGCCAGTAGTGCTGAGATAATATCCATTCACAGAGCAAGAGCTAAACCTTTTATGACGTATGATAAGAATTACTGGCTTCATAACCATGCCAATCAGTCCAGCTTGCCCATCAACTATTGGATTTCCAGACATCAGAATCTCAATTTCAAGACAGGTAAACTGTTGAATATTTTGAAACTAATTAAACTGTATCCTATCGCTGCCAAATGATGGTCAATATGGCATACCATACATGTATAACCAATACATGTATTTAGGTTTTCCTAGGTGATAATTTCACCGCTATGATTGTAGGTATGAGATACATTAAGCATACAAGTAGTGATAAGGCGACAAGAGCATATACAGAGCTATTGTGCCCAATGGACCTTTCCTGTTTTAGCTATGTCCCGCCCATTTCTAGCTAAGCTCCAACCACAACTCACTCGTGTTGGGATCAATCGATCTCTGAACACCCTGACTATCAATTTCCAAAAAACTACACAGGTAAGCTGTTGAATATTTTGAAACTAATTTGACTGGGTGCTGTTGCTGCCTAAGGCAGCAACAGCACCCAGTCAAATTAGTTTCAAAATATTCAACAGCATGTTAATTAAATAGCAAAGAATTACAGACATACAATTCATACAACGTGTCGGACTATTTGAGATTTTCTGACAGTCTATATGGAACCCTTTGTGACGTAATGATTGCGACGTCATCATACACGCGCTGAGCTGATTATGATGTCATACGAGGTCAGATGATGGATGGATAGTCTGGAAAGGTGAATTATCGGGCTATTGACGACCTTTTTCAATATTAGCCAGTTACACTTGCTGATCCAATGAAACAATGGGTTTTGTTAAAGGATGGAGGAACAGAATCATTTTAAGAGAGCCACAAATAATTTCTTTATAAAAATATCCAGCAAGGAATTACACAATTAGAATTGAACTAAGTACAGGATACTCTTGCTATGCGCTATCGAGCTACGTAGCTCTTCTCACCTTGGAAGTCAACAGTACAATGATTAGTCTTTAGGGGAATAGTTTTATATTGAGCATTGCCATGATTGTGAAACAGCGTGAACAATAGAATCACATTTTACATGTAATGGTGTGTGCAGATCTCATACTAAAATCGTGGCTCCGAAGAAGACGATTGTCATGTAATTTTTCTATATATTTCCTAATCATATTGATTCAGGATAACTTTAATGCTTTTGTGCCTTATTATATTTGCGAAATGTTCTGTGTGGACTAAATTAATTTTCAAAATTTTCCATAAATTTGTCGTTTTTCTCAAAATCCTAAAAAGGCTAAAGGGAGAACACTCTTCCAGGAAAAATTGTGTTATCTTGCGATTGGTAATGTATGGGGTGGCCTTGGCCATTACAATCTGGAGTGAGCAGGGCAGCCTGGGCCGTTACTGTCTGGAGTGAGCAGGGCGGCCTGGCCATTACAGTCTGGAGTGAGCAGGGCGGCCTGGGCCGTTACAGTCTGGAGTGAGCAGGGCGGCCTGGCCATTACAACCCTCGAATTTGTTTAACAAAATTTAAATTTTCTCATAGAAAATGTCCATTTGCAGACCAAGAGAAGATTATGTAGCACTGGAATGACTGGTTCAGTTATCGAGCCAGTCATTCCAATGATACATTTTCAAAAAATAGTCTTCTCTTGGTCTGCAAATGGACATTTCTCAAGACCAATGCAGAAGCCATTTTTTGGCTGATATAATTGTTAAAGGGTAAAAGGGTTGAGAATATACTGAGAACGGTCAATCCATACCTGGATAGTTTTACCAAGGCCCATACTGTGAGCGAGTATACAACCAAAGCCATGGCTAGCTCGGAATCTGCCGACAGACTCGACCATGTTGTCATAGAGAAAACGCACACCACCAATCTGAAATAGAATTAAAAAAATATATATATGAAGGAACTCATTCAAAGGCAAAGCTGATGAGACATACCAAACTTCCTACGCAGACGAGAACGTCGCAGCTTTCTATTGTCAGCATGTTGTAGAAATTTTAATGAAATTTTTTGCTATAATACTCTCTGACTAAAAGGGTTCATACACCTTTCTGTGTTTGAAATGCCATGACTTTTCCTGACCGAAATTAACAAATTCCATGACCCGCAAGAATTAATACCTAGATTTGTGTTTATGACGTACACGTAGCTCCAAATAAACGAAATCTAGGATTTCTTTTTTCACGAGAGAGTTGATACTTACCTCCCTAATACTTTTGATATTGCTAAATATTGGCTTTCACTCAATAAAACACTCAGATTAAAAACAGTTAGGTGCCCCTACTGGGCAGGTAGTCAGAGGTAGTCCGGCGGATGCCAGCCCCACCACCGCGCATGCGCCGACTACCACTTCCTCTGACTAATTTATTGGCTAACGCATGCAACTGCCAAGAGCCTGAAGACCGAGCCTCTGTGGGGTGGAGAGGCCGGGTCCGTATCTAGGGAGGTAAGTATCAACTCTCTCGTGAAAAAAGAAATCCTAGATTTCGTTTATTTCACATCAAGAGTATACTTACCTCCCTAATACTTTTGATATTGCCAGAATTCGAAAGTGAATCTGGCGGGAGGGAGGCGAGGTCAAAAGACCAGCTCTTCCCTATACGCTTTCAAGCGTTTAAGGCACTTATGACGTCTGAAACTGTGTGAAAACACAGTCAGGATTTGATAAACCATCGGATAACACAACCGATGTCTGAGAGATGACCGATTTGTCATATGCGCTCCCCCCCCCCCCCCTTGGGAGGAAGATTAAATGACCTCAATGTCCTACACGCTCTCTTCGTACTAGTGCCAAGTACTATAGGACAGAGACGAAAAGGCTCCATTTTCGTATACTCTCTCTAAAGAACCACAACCCACATAAACCATCACCATATTAATAACACTGGGTAACGTGACAATACAAAACAATGAACAACACATGAACAAGACTGACCTCGTTGTACTAGGAAACTGTCATCACGATTCCAGTAGAGAAGGATGATACAGTCCCGACAAGTGGTTGTCACCGTCGCTGAATGGCGAAGTATATAAGCAATGCGGAAGCACTCTTCACAACATAAAGCGGTTATTGTTTCAAAATCGACAAGGCGAGAGGGTTAGAGGTGTCACGGAGGTAATGGTCTGTAAAACTTGACTCACAGTGCCACTGAGCCACTGACATAATATCATCCACAGGGACCCCACTAAACAGGGCAGTGGATGCCACGACACCGCGGACACTGTGAGCCTTGGCCACGTCAACCTGTCGCCCGGTGGCGGATTTGTGACAAAATTGAATACATTCCACAATCCACCTAGAAATGGTGTCCTTAGACGCCCTACCATGGGGTTCAATATATGACAACCATAACGCTGACTGGTCGGTACGCCACTCCGAAGTACGCTGTTTGTACCGGAGCAGCGCCCGTACGGGGCACCATACTTTAGAATTAGGATCATATCTAGTTAAAGATGGCAAAAAAATAGGCTGACCTGGATATTTCAATGACTGATTTTTAGACAAGAAATTAATCCTAGGTAGAAGCTTAAGGCCTTCCCCTGTAACCACAAAACGGTCAACCTCGGCTGATAAGGCGTGAATTTCACTCCTACGCCTCGCCGAGGCCGCAGCAATTAAAAATACAGTTTTAAGAGTTAACATTTTCATAGAAATGGAACTAAGTGGTTCAAAAGGCTTATCACCTAGTACCTGGAGCACCAGTGATAAACTCCAAGACGGAATCAGTGGAGGATTCCTTGGTCTTAGATTGCCCATGCCTTTAATTAATACATTTAATGTACTTACTTCATCACTCCCCCTATTAGCCAAGCAAGGAATAACAGTCATTAAAGCTGATTTATAACCAGCAATAGAGTTAGGCTTGAGGCTATAGGCATCATATAGGTGACAGAGGAAATCAGCCACTACCTGAATAGATGATTCCATTGGATCAATACATCTTTTTGAGCACCACTCAGCAAATCTGTTGATTTTATAATTATATGCTCTGGAGGTTGACCCCCTCCTGGCTTTGGCCATAAACATGGCCGCTTGCTCAGAAAAGCCCTCCTTAATTCTAGATTCCTTGACAACATCCACGCAGTCAATCGGAACATTGACGGATTGTCGTGAAGGGCCTTGCCCTGGAAGATAAGGTCGTCCATCAGAGGCAGCGGAACCGGATTGCAGACCAGAAGGTCCAGCAGATCCGTATACCACGATCGGCTTGGCCAATCCGGGGCGATCAGAAGCACTTGGCACTCCTGCTGCCTGATTTTCTGAAGCACCTTTGGAATCAGGATTGCTGGGGGGAATGCGTATGCATACATTCCCTCCCAGCTGATAGCTAACGCATCTGTTGCGAAAGCGCTTGGGTCTGGAATCGGAGAGACGTACGTCGTCATCTTCGCATTCTTCTTCGTTGCGAACAAATCTATGTTGGGTTTCCCCCAATGGTCGAACAGACGATCCGCCACACATTGATTTAGTTGCCATTCCGTGGGTAAAACACTCATCCTTCGGCTCAATGAGTCTGCTAGCAGATTTAACCTCCCCGGAATATGAACTGCTTTCAAGGTGATCCCATGATCCAGGCACCAACAAAGCAGTTTCCATGTCATCATACAGAGACTGGGCGACTTCGTTCCGCCCTGGCGGTTTATGTAAGTCACTACTGTCGAGTTGTCTGAACGAATCAGAACAATCTTGCCCTGAACATTCTTTAAGAAATGTTCCAGGCCCAGGACTACTGCTCTTAGCTCTAGTAGATTGATATGTTCCTTGGACTGATCCAGATCCCAAAGCCCTGATACTGTGGACTCTTCCAGACAAGCTCCCCACCCCTCCATCGATGCATCTGTATACACAGTCACCTGAGGGTGGGGAGGGGTTAGCAAAACCCGCGGCAAGAGATTCTCTGTATTCAACCACCATTGCAGGTGGTGAATCAGAGGCGCCAACACTGACACGTTCGAGTCCAGCGAACCTGAACTCTGGGTCCACTGTGTCATGAGAAACAACTGGATCGGGCGCCTGCGCAAGGCGGCCTGCGGAATGACTGGTTCCAAAGAAACCATCAAGCCCAGCATTCTCAAGTAAACCCGTGCCAGGACATGACGACTGTCGCACACCGACTGTATTACCGAGATGAGTATTTGAACCCTCTCCTGAGTGGGGTACACATACCCCGTCTCCAGATCGAAGAACATGCCCAGGTAAACAAACTTCTGGGATGGAGTTAGCTCTGATTTCGGGAAATTGATCATCCAGCCCAAGTCCGAGAGAGTTTTCAAAACAATCTCCAGATTGGCTGACAATGATTCCCGGGTGTGTGCTTTCAACAGCCAGTCGTCTATGTACGTGTGGACTGCTATGCTTCTCCTGCGGAGGTATGCAGTGATCGCGAGAACCACACGGGTGAAGACCCGAGGAGCCGTGGAAATCCCGAAGGGTAACACCCTGAATTCCCACCGCCGGCCCTGAAATGCGAATCTCAGGAAGTGACGGAAACTCCTCTCTATGGGAATGTGGAAATACGCATCCTTCAAATCTATGGAAGCGGTCCACATTCCTCGCTCCAACCCCGCCAATACCGAGCGCACAGTCTCCATCTTGAAACTGGGCGTCTCTAAGAACTTGTTCAAAGGCTTGAGGTTGAGAATCGGCCTCCACCCTCCGGTGTTTTTCTTCACTAAGAAGAGGGTTGAATAGAAGCCCGGGCACCTCTGTGCCGGCTGAATGGCTTCTTTTAGTATGAGGGAATTTATTTCCTCCTCTATACACAACCTCTGATCCGGATCCCGTGGAATAGGAGTCCAGATCGGCGCGAGAGACAGTCGCGATGGCGGGCCTGTCACCCAGTCGGGACGATACCCGACTGAAAGCCATCGCAAGACTAAACGGTCCTGAGTCAACCGCTTCCACTCTGGCAAGTGGCCGGCCAAACGGCCGCCCACCGGTCCACCTAGGGATAGAGGTGGACATAAGGAGTGCCAGAGTGGCACTGTCCTCTCGGCGTGAAACACTGGAGTGGTTCCCACCGCGGTAACCAGGCCATCAGGCCCGATTGCCGCGACCAGATCCCCGCGCGCCCCGCCCAGCGCCGCGCGCACCACGGTGCGCGGGCGGCTGTCTGGCTGGGTGCGGCTGGGGAGCCTGCGCCCCCCTCGCTGCTGGCCGAATCGCACGTGGCCTAGGCCTACGTTGCGACGGTGGCTGGCCTCTGACCTGGCCAGCACCACCTCGAGCCTGCAGAGGACGATACGCAGGGGGTGCCGCGCGAACACGCTCCCGCCGGAGCACCTCAAATTGTTCACGCAGCGCCCTCTGGTTGTTAACCAGAGTGACCGTCTCCTGGAGGTGCCTGCATCCCTCACCTCCAAAGAGACCAGGACCTGTCATAGGCGTCCGCAGCAGCCTATTATACAGGTCCTGGGACGGGCACAGATTGTCAAGAGCAAACGTGCGCCTCGCCCGGACACTTCTGGTCACCGCCCGCGTCAAACAGTCCAAAGCCAGGTTGATACCATCCTGGATGGCTCTCTGGACTGTTACCGGGCTTGGCTGGCGTGATGCGGAGGCCGCTACCACCCCCTGTAGCAGCTGGGAGACGTGGGACAGAGCGGCAATCGACGCCCTCCCACTCTCCTCCGCATCACGCAGCGCGGCATTCGCCGAACGCAACGCGTTCGAGCACAAGACTCCCGTGTCAGAACGGGAGCCCGGCCGCGCATCTTCGCCTAAAGCCGCGCGATCATCCACGCTTGGCTTTGGCACCACACCGTACCGCTGGTATTCCAGGGGCACGATGCGGCAACGCTTCGCCACCTCGCGAGGGGCCTTCGCGAGACGTCCATTAACCTTAATGGACGCCTCCGCCGCTTCGAACATGTCCACGACATGCTCAGCCAGCGGCAGAGATGGCATAGCGGTAGCCGCCGGCCTACCAGCTAACCACGGCCTATGGTCACGCTGGCTAGCCGGCAGCTCCACGGGTAGATCGGGCCGAACACTTACCAGCCACTGGCAAGCGTCCGACCAATCCTCCTCCGTGGCTAACTGCGAGCGCTCTACTAGACGAGGGCCTTCGTCTTCCTCCAGAGCACTCGCAGTTGACGTCGACGGCGGATAAGCTGATACCCCTGGCAAGCCCGGAAAAGCATGCGGGCCCGAGAGAGCAGGCATGCTGAACTCCGCGGCTTGACCAGGAGCAGGCGCCGTGGCAGAGCGTGGGGTAAACACCGCCCTACCGCGGCCCTGACCAGCACCAGCGACACCATCGGCAAGCCGAGGTATGCGGTATCCGTGGTCAACAGCACCGCCCGGGGACACCTTCTGGACCGTGAAATCTACTCCTGCGAGAGTAGAACCACGGAACACGTCGCCTGTATTCCCCGCGAGGGGTGCACAGACGTCGTATTCCATGGCCATGTCCTCAGAAGGCGACCCTAGCAGGAGATCCTCTTCCTCCTGGCCAGAAAGATTAGACTCCGGGTCAGCAAAGAGAGCTAACCCGGACTGGCCAGGAAAGGTGCCATAGGAGGCCTTGACACCTTCGGCGCGCGGATACCCGGGGTCTGATGAGCAGACCGTGGGTCCCAGCAACAACCGTTGTCCACGGCCCCTCGGCGCGGCGCCATGCCTGCTGCCAGGGTCTTGGACTGCCCCCAACAAAGGGGCCACCTCTGAATCCACAAACGGACCGGACCTAAAGAGACCGGATTCAGAGGCGGGGATCACCTGCTCGTAAGCAGATGCCGAGGACAACAAAGGAGCTGGCCCAGGGAGCATGCTGCGAAGCAACTCTGGGACCAAATCCTTTATTGTCCTCTGCATCTCTTGCAACATTTCGGACCTGAAGGCCTCCATATCCACCGCGGATGAGGCCTTCTTCTTACCCTTCTTACTACCCTCCTTCTTCTTCTTCCTCTCTTCCTCCATCACCTTCTCCCTTGCCTGCAATGAGAGAAAATCAGACATTAGATCTCCCCCCCCCACTGCTTACATACATCGCACTTCAGCAACGGTCCACAGGGACTGCAGCTGAAGCACAAGTGCGGTACGAATCTATTCTTCAGAAACCTCCCGCAGGACGGGCAACCAGGTCTCTGAAACAGGACAAAGGACAAGGACAATGAGCAAGATAGTTAAGGTTAGCGAACTCAAAACCAACTAAAAAGAGAGGGACAGGATCCTCAAGATCGCAAGTCAAGAAGAACCAGCCTTGGACAAAACGTTAAATGTTAATAAAGGCCAAGGCCGATTATGACGTCATCAATCCCGTGACCAAAATAATCGATCCGCAACAAGCACCAAGTGCAAGAACGAATTGTATAAGTAACCGGAACATTCCCGTTGAATTGGCATTTCGAGTACACAACAATCAGATATACAGAGATAACTCCTTCCAATTCTAGCATTGGCAAAAAAGGAAATTATCTCCCCTTTTTTATCAATAATTAGATACCTGACACTTGTACAGACAAACCATCCAACGTGATGTACCGGAGAACTCCACCATAGTACGCCTCTACATTCTCTCCACCGAAGGGGAAGGAATTGGATCAAGAGGGCAAAGTGAGAAGACCTTTATAACAAGCCTCCAACTCACTGAACATAGATTTTTTGGTTAGATAACCTAACAGTATTAGTAGGAAATGGAACCGTGGTGGAGAGAAACATATCCTCTTGTGCCGAGAAGTCCATCAAAGCTTCTACGTGATACCTGTGGACAAAAACACAAAGAGAAATGAGACTTATGAAGCACCATGTTGTAAAAAACCAACACAAACAGGCGCTAATCACGGTAAGCGCGAGTCCCGGAAACACATTAAACCGGGACAAAACACGCTAGCATATCAAAGAAATCACCTGATAAAGAGATCCAGCTCCTTCCAAAGGTGAGTCCTCTCTTTCCGACATGACACGAACGTACAACAATCGTCAAATAAGTGAAAAACAAGGTAAACGCGCAGAAAATGTAGAGTAGCACAAAACCGCATGTAACCCTTAGCCAATAAATGAGCAAAGAGGAAGTAGTAGTCGGCGCATGCGCGGTGGTGGGGCGAGCATCCGCCGGACTACCTCTGACTCCCTGCCCAGTAGGGGCACCTAACTGTTTTTAATCTGAGTGTTTTATTGAGTGAAAGCCGATATTTAGCAATATCAAAAGTATTAGGGAGGTAAGTATACTCTTGATGTGAAACAAACTTCCTACGCAGACGAGAACGTCGCAGCTTTCTATTGTCAGCATGTTGTAGAAATTTTAATGAAATTTTTTGCTATAATACTCTCTGACTAAAAGGGTTCATACACCTTTCTGTGTTTGAAATGTCATGACTTTTCCTGACCAAAATTAACAAATTCCATGACCCGCAAGAATTAATACCTAGATTTGTGTTTATGACGTACACGTAGCTCCAAAATAAGGTCCGAGTTATTCTGCAAAACGTCTGACTATTGCCTCTTGCAACAACCAAGCCACAGATTTGATAAGCTGTTGCTGTAATCTTTTTTGGCATAGAAGCGATTTCTGCCAACAGATTTCTTTTTAGTTTACACGATTACCATTTTCCATGACTTTTCAATGACCTATGATAAAAAACACTTTCCATGACTTTCTAGGCCTGGAATTAAAAATTTTAAATTCCATGACTTTCCAGGATTTCCATGGCCAGTACGAATCCTGGACTAAAATAAGTGTGAATCAAGAAATTATCTGTATAGTGAATAACTTAGGCAATTATTGATTTGAATGATCACGATCGATTATTTAAGAATTACCGTAATTACTCGATTAATCATTATCAGCCTACAAAAGCATATCCTAAGACTAAAGGTGCAAGAGTGTTTAGAAATGTCCATTTGCAGGCCAAGAGAACTATTTTTAAAAATTCATCGTTGGAATGACTGGCTCGTGAATCGATTCTCGAGCAACTCATTCCAGCGAATGCAGCGATACATTTTCAGAAACACGCTTCACTAGGTCTCCAAATGGGCATACATCTGCTGAGCAAATGTAAATTTCTTTGACCTATCACATTAAAGACTAATTAAAAGGTAGATTTTGAAATATTTACACAGTGGAAACTAGTGCAAGCCTAGAATAACTCACTACATGTATGTCTCTAATGGTCCATGTCTTACCTGCAGGCTTTCTCAAAAGGGTCCTTTTGAGGGCAGACCCCAAAAGGTGCTGTAGTGGGTCCCATTCAACCTCTGAAAATCTCGCATGATAGCTAAATATTAATTAGTTTTATGAGTTTTTGCACAAACATACCCACAAAATCTAGCTTGGGAGGCCCATATTTCATAGCTGTGCACCCATGGTAATCTCTAATTTTAGCATGGATCAGAAAAACTGCATGGGAATCCAAATTCCAGTTTGGGACCCGAGATTTAATGTTGTTTCTAGGTGTGGGGTCCCTGGGACCTCCAAATGTGTGACATATTTATCAGTCTCTTACCTGATGAGGCTTGATAGCTCTGGCAATCTGCGGCGCGAGAAAGATATCTGGATCCTCCGGTGGATGTTCAACATTGACTAAAACCCGCCCTTCTTCATCTAGCATATTGTCTTCATCGTTCACGTGGTAACCACTGTCATTCGTGTCTTCGATCTCCTCGGTATCCTCGTCGGAGTCAAATTTATCTGCAACCATGACGTCATCATTATCCTCTTCCTCGTCACTACTCAGCGTGATTACATCTACATCATAAATAAATACACGTCTTTGTAAAGAGCATACCAACCACATGTCCATTTACCAATAATGTCAATGGATGGATTGGATCTGTCACTCAAGCCAATGACATCATAAACAACCGCGGAATCAAGCTTGAGCTATGCCCCACGCACCTCAAGCTAAGCTCCACACACACCTTGTTTTTGCTGGGATCTGGGATCGATCGAACGCTGAACTCCCTGACTATCAATTTCCAGAAAACTATACAAGTAAACTGCTGAATATTTTGAAACTAATTTCACTGGGTGCGGCGCCCAGTAGTTAGTTTCAAGATATCCAACAGCATGTTTAGTAAATAGTGGAGACATACAAGTCGTACACCAATGCTTAATCCGTCATCAATTAGGCATTTGTGATGAACTTATTTACGTCATTCAAGACGTCATTGATCAAGACGTCAGCCTATACGTCATGCAGTTGATTATGACGTCATCGGATTAATGGATAAATTGGAAAGGTCCGTTACATAACGTGTACAGTAGGCTGATGTCATAATCAAAATGTGTAATAAATGACCTATCTAGCTCAGTCATAAAGAAATGTTCGTGACAAACTTATCTACGCCATGCATGACGTCATTGATTATGATGTCAACCTACATACACATCATGTAGTTGATTATGACATCATATGATAGATGGATTATAAACAGGAAAGGTCCATTACATCACATGTAGGCCGACGTCACAATCAAAATGGTTAATGAATGCCCTATCTACACGTAGCTCCCTCATGAACATTTACAAGTCATACATTGTCCTTGACAGATTTATTATTTAATAAACAGCTGTTGCGGCTATAAACAGCAACAACGCCCAGTCAAATCAGTTTCAAAATATTCAACATCTTACCTGTATAGTTACCTTGAAAATGGGATTCTGTGAATTTAGAGTTCAAAGTATATACATGTAAAATCGATCCCAACAATCACAAAATGTGGGCGGAGCTTAGGTAGAAATGGGCAGAGAACCCTTTATTGATTATCTGACATTAGTAGTACGTCTGGTCATTATCATGTATAAGACATCAACACCAGTCTAAATCATTAACTCATTAGCATGCAAACCGACCAAAAATTGCGTCTACAATAGTCTTGGTAAATGACCATTCGCAGGACAAGAGAATACTTTTGAAAATTTACCACTGGCATTACTGGCTCAATAAAAGAGCCAGTCATTCCAGCAATAAATTCTAAAAAAAAATCTCTGCGACAGTAAATGGACTTTTGTGTAGCAAAATTTTTGAATTTCCTGATCAATCATAGCCATTATTTAAGCGGTACCACTTCCATGCTGGCCTGAGATTGGCAAATTCTTATTGCTGAATATTTTAGGAAGACCGGGGGAACACACTCACATGCCGTTCAGATAGGGCAAGTTATCCACTCATGGTAGAGGAGGCGCGGCTCAGTATAGGGACATTTGTCAGTCACCCCAGTAAGAGTTGTCTCCCATGGTAGATGTGAATAAACACAACAGGATAGCGCTTTAACCCTTTAACACTTATATCAGCCACAAATTGCTTCTGCAGTGGTCTTGAGAAATGGCCATTTGCAGACCAAGAGAACTTATATTTGAAAATTTACCACTGGAATGACTGGCTCAATAACCGAGCCAGTCATTCTAGTGGTAAATTAAAAAAAATAGTCTTCTCTTGGTCTGCAAATGGACATTTCCTATGAAAAAACATAAATTTTCATGAACATATTTGAGTTTTAAATGGTTAATGGTCAAGTCGACCAAAACCAGCCTTCAACCAGTGCTCTTGGGAAATGTCAATCTGCAGAAGAGACAAGTATTTTTCAAAATCTACTACTGAAATGATTATCTCAATAATCAAGCCAGTCATTCAGTGGTCAATTTTCAAAAATAGCCCTCTCTTGGCCTGCACGCGGGTATTGACAAGGCATAAATTTTAATTTATCTAAGAAATCTTGACAACTAAAGCGTTCAATTATCTTTATCTATACAGTTCAGCTCAGAAATAACTTAAAAGAAAATCAAATCAAATCCAAAATATTCAACACCACTTCTTACACCACTTCTTACATCACTTCTTACACCACTTCTTACATCACATTCAAAACTGTGCTAATTGATCTTTCCAAGTTCATCCATTAATCATATGACATCATAATAAACTGCGTAGATAAGTATGTCCCGAATGCAAATTTGTAGATGGACTATGAGTTGTTGTACGAATTGTATGTCTTTACTATTTAATAAATATTCTGTTGAATATTTGGCAACTAATTTGACTGGGTGCTAGCAACAGCAGCCAGTCAAATTAGCTCCAAAATATTCAAAAGCTTACCTGTATAGTTTTCTGGAAATTGATAGTCAGGGAGTTCAGCGATCGATCGATCCCAATATGCGCGAGGTGTGGGTGGAGCTTAGCTAGAGATGGGTGGGGCATAGCTACAACTGGAAAGATCCATTACATGTAAGCTGATTCTGGGTTTTTTTTGGAAACGTTTTAACTTATTTATGAGGTGTCCTGTACATGTACCTGCATCATCCACAGCGGGTTTCTTCTCCGCCGGTTTCTTCTCATCCTCCTTGGCTAAGTCTATGATCTTCTTTTCTTTATTTGCCATTATCTCAGCTTCTTCCTCAGCAGCTGGAAATCAGAAACGGCATGACAATTTTAGGCATTAAACACTTGTCCATGATGGGACTTGTATAAGTTGGCATAATTAGATCACACACGCGTCCATATTTAATAAAATAAACACTGATTCGCTTGAAACGTTCTCAGTTAACCCTTTAAAGGTCAAATTCAGTCAAGAAAATTTAATTATCTGCCTATTAAATGTCCATTTACAGGGCAAGAGAATACAATTTTTGAAAATTTATCACTGGAATGACTGGCTCGATAACCGAGCCAGTCATTCCAGTGGTAAATTTTCAAAAAATGTATTCTCTTGCCCTGTAAATGGACATTCCCCAAGACCATAACAGAGGCTGGTTTGGGCCGGTATGACCATTAAAGGGTCAATAAGAAAGTTTGCTTTTGTTCAATATCTGACCAGCCTGCTACCAACAGGCTGATCGATTCTCATCTCAAGATGTATCACCTGTATGAGATGCAATCAGGCTAATTTCATTGCTCAGATTTTTATGACTGCAACATTTATATCCTTTCCACCATAGTTTCAATGAAAATGTGCGAAATTTGTGGCAGGGTTCATACAGCTGGCAGGTAGGACTTTTCAAGGACTTTCAGGACTAAGAAAGTTGATTTCTCAAGGGCTCAGAACCAGGATCCTGGATGAAGTGAGGATGTGAATTTTGGCGCTTCCTCGGTTCCAAATGGATTTTGCCAGTCAAATTTTTTGCCGACAGCAAAAATCACATGGGAAGCAAAGTTGATTTTCAAGGGCTTTTCAAGGCAGATGGGTGAAATTCCAGTACTTTTCAAGACAAATTTCAAATTCAAGGTTTTTCAATGCAGATGCCAAAATTCAAGGCCTTTTCAAGTTTGTACGAACCCTGTGTGGGATTTTACATGTACACCTATTCGATAATGAATTTGGAGTGTTTCGGTCTGTTTACTAAAAAAGTAATATGTATTAGCTTATCACGGTTTGCAGGTTTTTAAATTTCTTAGCTCATGCTCGCACTATTTATACGTGCGAGATGGATTTGATTGTATTACAATGATATTATTTATATACATGGAGCTTAAAATTATGTTGTCATATGGACTTTAAAAGCCCCACAAATCTGCTCAAAGCACATTTATAATATTTCCATCATTCAGGGGGAATACCCAAAAATCGTCACTCAGCGGGTACATACATAAATGTGCCACCAGGCGAATAGAGAAACAATTGCTTTAATGTTAGCCTCATAGACAACACACTTCACACGTAATTAATGCAATTCTTAATCGATTACTAATCCATGATATTACTGACCCACTGCTAATGTAAATATTGTCTCATAATCTGCAATCTTACATGTATGCGTAACAGACATACATGTACCAAATCCAGCTGAATTCCGGCAACCGGTTTTTGGAAGAAATAGCCAGATGGATGAACAGATGGGCAGAATAAGGTGATTGAAATATCCCTGCAATCTTTCAAAATGTATGGGGATAACTACAAGCCTTCCCAAATAAAAACTTGCATGGCAGCTCAGTGGTCACTAACCTTCAAGAAGAGACTTAAGATGAGAAGCCTTTTCCTCCGCAGACATGGCTTGAGCGGTGTTCAAATTTCGCATTGCTGGAACGACAAATGGCGGGAAGGCAGGTTTATGCTGCTTCAATCCCATCAATCTCTTCCGTCGCTCCTGTTCCTCCTCCTGCGCGGCCCTCGTCTCATCTTCCAAGTCATCAGCGCCTTTAATCTTCCTAGATTGTGAACACAAGATTTTAATTTCTACGCAGGTTATGATAATCATTGTAATGAGAGTGAAGAATGGCGGGATCCGACCCATCACTCAAGCATTAGACGTCATAATTAAAAACATTACTTGTGAGTTGAATAACATACATGTAAGCTTGTCACAAATGTGTCGGGGTTGTATTTTCAGATTCTAGAGTACACCACAGAAATAACTTAACATGCTTACAAAACAAAATACACCATACTGTTTAATATTTTGAACATAATTGGATTGTGAAACCCGTTACTGCAAAAGGCAGTCATTTATGTTCAAAATATTCAACAGAGCATTTCTTACAATGTGCTCAAAATTGTACCAAGCCATCTGTAAATAATAATTTTGTTGTCCTGACCGACCCTTTAAAAAAACATGCCGACTAAAAATCTTTTTTTGCAGTTTCCTGTAAAGAATTATTTTAATTTTCTGATGTATATGTAAGTCCATTAGTAGATTGAATCGACTTCATTAGTCAAAATGGGCTCATATATCCTTTAGAAACTGCTTGGGTTATAGGTTTGGGAATGTTCTCGTTGTGTTTGAGGGTCAGATAGGATGAAAGGATGGAAGGATATACTCGATTGCGCATAGCATGGTGTACGATTTATGTATTCTGGACGATACGAATACTGGTGATAACAGTTCAAATAATGGTGATACACAAATAATATCGAGGTGACAGTTAAATATAACAATAGCATTGTTGGAACGATTTGTCCTTTAGATCTCTCATGTTGATTTTCTATGAATTGATGATAACTATATCTTGAATTGATATGATCCGCACGGGATAAAATGGTAGCGTAGAAACCGACAACAGTGGTGTTGCCAGATTAGACCTAAGGGGAAAATTGACTAAGATACATATCGACACCAATCAAATTCGTCCTAACAATGAAAACGGACAAGGAAGCATAGACCGTATTGACCCCAATCAAATAGAAAATATGTTATATTCACGACAATAGGTTCTGTTATAAGTTCAAATAAAAACCTTCAAGTTTTGTTCTTTAAATTCAATTTTGTAATGTTATATATCAGCAGGTAAACAAAAAAGGAATTTACCTACCTACCTACATGTACATACCTACCTACCATACTCCAACCACCAGGGTCGGGAGAGGACAACCGAAAAATCTTTTAAGAATGGCCCCAACTGACATGTTTTGGTTTTTGTCTTGGAAACATGCTAACTTATTTATGAGCTGTACTGTAGCACATTGTTCAAGAAAAGTAGTCAGTTTTAACCCTTTAACTTCCACAGATCAGAAATGGCAAATTCTGTATGACATGTATGATGCCCGGAATATTCTGTTGAATATTCTAAAACTATTGCAGGAATGCAGCTTTATTTCTGCCTCGCCCATCTTTAGCTAAGCTCCACCCACACTTTATCTGTGCTGATATCAATCGATTCCTGAACTCCCTGACTATCGTTTTCCAGAAAACTATACAGGTAAGCTGTTGAATATTTTGAAATATTTTCAATGGATGCTGTTGTTGCCTATGCCAGCAACAGCAAGGAGTCAAATTAATTTTAAAATATTCAACAGCAAATAAATAGTAAAGATATACAATTCGTATAACAACGCTTAGTCTGTCGTCAATTCATCTTTCATGAGGAATTTAGCTACGTCATTCATGACGTAATTTATTATGACATCATCCTGCACATAGTGTAGTTGATTATGACGTCATATTATTGATGGATTAACTGGAGTCCTCCACTGGGATTGGAGCTGTTGCTGTCCTTTCAGGCCAAAAGAAAGTTATTTTGTAAACTGACTGAGGAGGTATTTCACAATAAATCTGGGACAAAGTGTCAGATGGCTGGCCAAATTTCAAAATACTGTCACACAGTATTTGAATGACTTTAGGTAGGCACATATATTGAGTTTGAAAAACAACAATAATAGCTGAAGCTGTTTTCGTAGATTTGGCTCCTGAATATAAGATGTATAAGTATTAAGTTCAGTATAAAATCTGGAGCCCAGTATTTACTGATATCAATATATATCAATATATATATATATATATATATATATATATATATATATATATATATATATATATATATATATATATATATATATATATATATATATATATATATATATATACGTTCATATATATATAGATTACATATGGGACAAATGTCCTTAGTGACAGTAAATGTCTAAATTCAGATATTTTGAACAGGCTCATTCGTTACAAATGTACTGAATACAGATATACTATTGATACGTTTTTGCCATTTCTGTTTAAATCATATGCATATATCTTCAAATAAAATTTGAGATAAATTGTATATTAAGAACATGTAGAAGCAGCTTATATTATATAACAAGTTTCTAACGTAAAGATTCTTATTATTCTGAATGTAACATATCAGATTATTAAGATAAGAACGTTCCATGTGTCACGATGTCAAATAAATGGCATCATATATGCTTTCATTATTTTAATTACTGACATTTTAAAATTTTGAAATCAACAGATCTGGTTTCAAAATTTTAAAATAAATGATGCCATTTATTTGACACCGTGACACATAGGTCAAGTTCGACTCATTAACTATAATCAGTTTGCTGGTTTACTGATCATACGCAGTTGCTATAGTTCGTTGGTACCCGGTTCCCTATTGAATTACTACATGTATTGCAGAAAATTTGGAGCCGGGTACCAGTCTCCACCATTAACCCTGTTGCCTGTTTTGATGACCTACGAAAATGGGTTATTTTTGTCCGCTAAGATGTCAAAAAGCGTCCATATGGCATAAAGTGGGAAGGAATATGGGCTTGGGAACATTGATATACAATGGGAAAGCAGAATTTCATCAAACCTAAGTCATTTAGTGAAATATTTACACTTTTATATGCATTTATTCGTGGCAAGCGATCGGTGTGCGCCATTTTGAAATTTACGCAAATATCGCACTAACCATCTGAACTGAGGTCGGGTGCTCGGTAGACTATAGTTGACTAGCTAGTTAACTATTTGAAGTTTGACTGGTATTCTAGTTAGCTATAGCTACATGTAACTATGGTTAGGAGTCGAACTTGACCATGTATTTGAATCAATGACAAACATCATAAGAAAGGTACACATGTAACAGTCCAAAAGATTTCATGATAAGCATATATGTATATGTTAAAATCATTACTTACGGAACAACCAAAATTTAATAATGTAAAATGAAGGCACACAACTCTGTGCCTTAAGTGAGCAAAATATAAACTTGAACGCCAAAGAAGCATTACACAATAACAAAATGGACGCCTAACACTGTCTAGAAATGACTCGGTTTGACAGAGATTAGCTAAATTTGAAATGGTTTACTACAATCAAAAATATTACAATTACATGTTCGACCGTTAAAATTCCAGCACATATGAAAGAAACTGACTTACTATCAGAAATAGATTTACATGTGGCCATATTTGTAACACTGCAGAAAAATACATATATTATAATAATTAATATTGAATTAGGAGATACATACATTCAGACAATTACTTACGGGACACTCAAATTCAAAGGCATAATGTCTCCGATTTACAGGAATTGGTGGATTTGGAACAACTGTCAATATTCATTAGTTGGAAATGTGTAACGATTATCCATTTCTGTGGGTTTCATGAACGTACATTAATTCTGAAAATTCCATCACCCCCTTCCCTTCACTTGTTTAAAAGAAGTTGTATGTGCAGCCAATTGCGTATTCTTGATCGAATGTTGATAAATCACGGAAGGATAATCGGCACTTGTACTGATTTTGCATTCTGAGTACTTATTTTGCAGAAAGGGCAATGTCTTTTTACTGACTAGTTTCACAAAGGCAGTGTCGTGTGTGAGATCTGTAAATATGAAACAGGTTTTCTATTGTTAGTTTCATTTAGCTTTATATAGGCAACTACAGGATGCATAGTGATCTGTTTTCGCGTCCAATGGTAGGCCACTATTTCATCTTCAAATGTAATGATGTAACTTTCTGCAAAATCAAGCCACAAGATAACTTCACCAGGTGTCAGATGTGTTTTTAGCTTGCAGAGTTGATCATACTGGTGTACCATACGGTAGACCTCTGAGCTTTTCTAGTGACTTTACAAGTTCTTCAAGAAAATCTATGAATGTACTATGTAATATGTATCGCTATTAACCAGTCCTTCTTTGTCACCATTTGTCCACCTCACGCTTTCCGTGTACCTTCCACTCTATTCCATTCTTTTCACTTAATAGTCTCATTACTATGCTGATGTTCGACTGCTTGCAAGTACTTACGAATATGCTGTAGGCTACATTTATCACAGCGTCCTTCTGCACACGCCTCACTTAAAGTGCACACGGTTTTGTCCACACGCTCTCCAGTGGTTCTGACTGCAAGTTCCTTGTAACCTTGTGTTTACAGAAACCTGTTTAAACTATCCAATTTCTTGTCCATATTGGAGTGACTTATACAGACAGCTTGAGCCACATTGGTGAGTAGTGCAGTGAAAGTAGGTTTGTGCAATTATGTGATTAAATAAAATATCACGATTACTTCTTAAATCAATAATTTATATGATTAAAAATTAAATAATCGAATAATCATGAATAATTTCTACTGCATATAATACTTCAATTCCAACCTTCTAATTACTTTTTTAATGAGATCGGTCACGTAAATTGACATTTTGCTCAGTGAATGTACAAATGTCCATTTATGGGCCAAGAGGACTATTTTTGAAAATGTATCGCTGGAATGACTGGCTCGAGAATCAAGCCAGGCATTCCAGTGATACATTTTCAAAAATGGTCTTCTCTTGGCCTGCAAATGGACTTTTCTACACACCATTGCAACTTTCGTAATTGATATGCATTTGTTGTTATGTCCTTGTAATTTGTGCCGCAGCTGATTAATCGAGTAATCGCGATTATTCTTAAATAATCGATCGTGATCATTCAGAGCAATAATCGCGCATGCCTAGGCGAAAGACTGTGTACTTATATGGAAAGTTTTCATTCTCAAGTTTAAACCTTAGGTAAGGATTTCGCATAGTGTCATTGAGAAACCGTTTCTCATGTAGAACACCCTTTCTTGTCACATTTTTCTTAGAAGGATCCACTCTTGAATTATCATTTTTCAATCCACTGCACATCCAAAGCATCTGATTGTTTCTTTCTAAATCTTCTAGTCTTTTTCCTTATATTTCTAGACACCGCTGATTTACTGGGACTTAGGCAAGCAGAAACATCCCGCATTGGAATCTTCTGTTGAATCATTCTAGACTTGCTCAGCAGCTCTTTTCGTTTCTGGGGTTACTAAGAAGAAGCGTTGCTAAGAATTGTCGACACAGTGTGGGCCCACTTCCTGGGAGATGTTGGAAGGTGTTTATGAGCAGGACTTAATGCCTGTCTTTTGGCACCTGGTGAGTTGAATGGCTCTTCAGGATTTTCAGCAACTTTCTCAGATTTTGTAGCAGCAGCCTGCAACCTGCCTACCGGTACTTTCACTCTTAGCTTGTTAATAAGATCATCTTTGCTCTTCCTTTGTCTCCTATTAGACTGCCTTCTCTTCAGGTTTATAGAGGTTTTCTTTTGGACACTTAGGTTAGCTCTGTATCTTGCTTTCCTAATCCGCTCTTTATTTCTGTTTGAATTTGTGGACACATCAGCATTCTCAGACCGTGCAATGTTCGCAATATTCTGTTTGAGTTTATATGCTTTCTTTCTTGTTCTCTCATACTCTCTTTGTAATTCTGTTGCCCCTGTGTTTCCTGCAGTTTTTTCCTTTTGTTTTAGTCTGTGTTTTGATACATACTCACGGTTCTCTTTTTTGTACCAGGGCTTTAGATATTTACTTAATTTGGGGACACCACCTATCTGATTCGGGATCCATCAATGCTCCTAGAAACTAGGGAATTTTTTAATCTGAGAGATTGATTTTGAGCCATTTTAGCCATAAGACCACTGAATGGCCAAAAAAATGCCACAGCATCCATCTCTGAGTATTTAACTGACTGTAAATCAGTTAATTAGTGTTCATAGCAGCCAGTAGGATTTTAATTTGGGCTCACTATTATGGGCGGATTTCATTTGGGCATGACTCGTAAAGTCATAGCTAAGGGGTAATCTAAAGGCCTGGATACTCTCTATTTGTATTGCTATCTAATTTAACAGTCTCACGATACCGCTGAAGTCTAACTTTGTTAAGTTTTCTCTCTCTACTATCGCATGTTTCTGAGACATTTTGTATTGTAACTAAATCATTAGCACTGTCCTTCAGTTGAACACATAACTGGTAATGCAGCATATTTAGAAGTGTCCTATCTATTATAAGCACCAGTCTTGTTATTGTCTATTAGTATATGCTGATGAAGCACATGGTTAAGCGCTCACACAGCAAGCAAGATTAAGATAAATCTAAGGATAAAAAAGAGCTCGGGCGTGGTTATTTATTTTTCTTGTCCTGTAAGTAACGTTCCATGAGTAATGGTCGTTTAGTATCAAAGCACAAACACAGCATAAGGGCTTTACACCAGAAGTTATATGGGTTTTACTGTATCTTTTGCAGGTTTATATATGAGTATCAAAGTATAAATTGTAGATTTTAAACAAGATTTATGAAGCGCTGATGTACATTATTATCATAGGGGGTGTAATAACTACGTCCTCAGATGGTCTGGACTCCTCTCAATTGGAAGTATAATGTAAACCTTACGCTGAGTCCTATGTGACTCAAAAGTCTGAATGGCCTTTTATACTCCGTGGTCCGGGCACCGGTGAGATTCCCGCCAGAGTTGCCATTATGCGTCCTTTTGCGTGTATATACGCATAAAAATGGCAGAGGGACGCATAAAAATTAACCCTCTGTGTCGCCAAGGACGCACGAGGTACGCAGTGAAAAAGTGTAACGGAAACTGGTAACTTTGCGTGTGCTTAATTATCGATTATATTTTCGTGTGTGTATATTTATTTGTGCATGTTTTTACTTTAAAAAATATACCTAATGTATTGTGTGTTCAATAAAAACGAACTTACTGCGTTGTTTAAGACTATGATTTGTTGTATGTTTTCTTGCACAACTCAAAGCTGTTAATGCCCATAAATAAGATTCAACCACCACATTTAATTGTAAACACAATCCCCAAATCATCCTTAGTATTCCATTTGAGCTAATTTTTATAAATAATGAGTTTACAAGCCCGATGTTAGTCGCCTTGTTTGGCCTCCAAATTGCAAAAATACCCGCCATGTTTCTGTCAGTTGTGCTAAACGTCAGTGTGACGTGTCAGTATTTGATTGGATAACAGCGGAATCTCCCTCTAGAGGAACTCACGCTTGAGAAATTCAATACAACTGATCAAGCGTATACAAACGTGTCTGGGCTGCTTAACCCGTTCACAGCTCAGAACATTGGACAGATCACAAAGTTGTTATCACTAATATGCTGAATATTTTGAAATTAATTTGCGCATGCCTACTTGCCTAAAGCAGCACCGACTTGCCCCAGGCAAAATATTTTTTTCTATTTACTTATCAAAATATCTAAATGGATGAAGGAATATATGGAAGATATTGTGATATCTTTTACATTTGAATGAGTGGGCAACACTGATTCCCGGTGTCCCATTTAACGGTGTGATTGCGGTGACGCCTTTGATTGAGGGGGGTACCGCCGGTGTCGTGTCATGACACTGATTATCTGATTGGTGGTACCCTAACCGGTACCACTTGGTGATACATGTACCTTTGTGCCTATGCTGTTCAGGGGGGCACCATTTGGTGTACCTATTGGCACCAATTGTTGGTTTTGGGCGTTGTCCTTTTGTTTGGCATGTACTTGTTGTATTTGGGGAATAGGTAGGCAGGTGGTACCCCTTTATGGGGGTGTTGGTTCTGAGACAGGTGACCTGTTTGGCACTTGTAGATTTCTTGTTTTTTTTAGAAATATGGAACCTTTAGTATGCCTACAATGGGTGGGGGGTACCGTCCTCACGAGATGTCTCGCATGCATTGGCTGTATTGATGCCAGACGCAGTCGACACTCCTCAGCAGAAATCGTGCTGGATCATGGGGCAGGAGCACAGATACAGCCCAGGGACTTGTACTGGGAAAAACGACGGCGAGTGTATCAGTGCGCCACCGGGAACCAGCACGGAGCGGACGGTCCCACCCATTGTTGAAGTGATTCAGACTTTATACGTTTCGTTCCAAGGTTTTCAGATACTCATCAGAGGTTGGTGTGGATGTCCCCATACGATTACTGGAGGGACGTGTGATGTCTGCTTGTAACATCTGGGGGCGGGGGGAAAAAAGGGGGAGAACTAAGCTTATAGTTGCAAAGTTTCAAGACGCTGTGTTGAATGTTTAGTGTGCCTTTTGGCAAACTAATTTGGAAATCAAGTTGAGATATTTAAAAAACGATTTGAAATATCAGGTTGAGATATTTAAAAACTAAAATGAAATATCAAGTTGAGATATTAGGAAAACTAAATTGAAAGTATTTCTGCGGTTTGGAAATAAATTCACCGAAGGAGTATGAGCATAAGCACTCTACTGCCATTTTAACGCTGGGCTGTTCTCAAATGTCGGCTAGATTGAGCAATTAAAAAATCTTGACATAATGGAAGCTGACGTGTTTTGATAAGCGGTCGCCACTTTTATAGCCTCACAAACAGAAATTCGTAATTTTACCACCTTGTCCGTATTACCGTAATTGCACAATTTTTTATTTCCGTATTTTCACTCGCAACCCGTACATTGTACATGCATAGTTTGGATGCTATTTCCGTACAAACTACGGACAATCCGTAGGGGTTGGCAAGTCTGATTGATACATCTATGAATGATCATCAAACACCCAGAAGCTAGATTGGTTGCATAGCAAATTACGGTATTTATTAGTAGAGATACAGTCCATTACTTACATGTGTATTTGGGACACCGTTGAGGAAGTGATATTTCAATATAACTTATCTTATGGCATGGACCAGATAATGACATTTATATATTTTGTAAAGTTATTGAGTATGGAATCTATTATTTTAGCTCTCATTTCAGGACACAAATGCATCTGGGGGTTGCTGTGCAACATGCTTTGATGGGACTGTATAATGGGACACACAAAAATTACAATGCACTGATTAACATAAATTTCATTCTCCGTGTGACAAATGTTGCACTGAATTTTCTTTGATCAGTTCTATTTTAACAGTGGACTGAACTATAAGAAGGGCATAATTTTTGTTATATTTGCTTTATTTTTTTATATTAAACAAGCATTCTGTAAGTATTGCTTAGCAATATATGTCCCCTACCTGGTGATATAAATCTTTAGAGATTGACAGTTAAAAACTCCATTAAAATTGACAGAAGCAGCTGAAACTCGAACTTAATCTGTAACTTCTCATAACATAGCAATAAACAATGTTTCAGTTCTATATGGTGAAGGAGAAGGAAAGTCTTGAAAGCTGATATGTTTGTATTTCATAAGTCGAATGGGTACATAAATCCATAAAAAAATGATGCAAACGCCTGAAACTCGAACTTGGTCTGTAATTTCTTATAATAAAGTAACGGACCAATTTTCAGTTGCATATCTTGAAAGACTGCGAGAAAAAGGGCGGAAAACTAATACTTTTCGCATTTCATAAGTCGAAAGGGGCATAACTCCATGAAAAACTGACGAAAATGTCTGAAACTCGAACTTACTCTGTAACTCCTTATACTAAAGCGATGTACCGATTTTCCCTTAAATACCTTGAAGGATTGCGAAAAAAGTGAGGAAAGCTGATATTTTTCATCGAAAGCGGGCATACATGTAACTCCATCAAAAATTTACGCATACGCCTGAAACTTGACCTTGGTCTGTAACTTCTCATAACAAAGCAATGTAGCAGTACACAGTATATCGTGAAAGACTACGAAAAAAGTGCGGAAAATTAATATTTTTTGTATTTCATAAGTCGAAAGGTGCATAACTCCATGAAAAATTGACAAAAATGTCTGAAACTCGAGCTTGCTCTGTAATCCCCATACTAAAGTGATGTACCGATCTTTCCTTAAATATCTCGGAGTGCGAATAAAAGTGCGGAAAACTGATATTTTTCATATTTCCTGAGTTGAAAGGGGGCATAACTCCATCAAACATTTACACATATGCCTGAAACTCGAACTTGGTCTGTAACTTGTCATAACAAAGCAATGTAGCAATTCTCAGTATAATATCTTGAAAGACGGCGGGAAAAAATGCGGAAAACTAATATTTTTCGTATTTCATGTTGAAAGGGGGCATAAACCCATGAAAATTTGACGAAAATGTCTCAAACGTGAACTTGCTCTGTAACTCCTTATTCTAAAGTAATGCACCGATTTTCACTTACATATCTTGAAGGACTGCGAAAAAAGTGCGGAAAGCTGATATTTTTCGTATTTCTTAAGTCAAAAGGGGGCATATAACTCCATCAAAAATTGACACATATTCCTGAAACTCGAACTTGGTCTGTAACTTCTCATAACAAAGCAATGTAGCAATTCTCAGTATAATATCTTGAGACTGCGAAAAAAAGTGAGGAAAACTAATATTTTTCGTATTTCATAAGTCGAAAGGGGCATAACTCCATGAAAAACTGACGAAAATGTCTGAAACTCAAACTTACTCTGTAACTCCTTATACTAAAGCGATGTACCAATTTTCCCTTAAATACCTTGAAGGATTGAGAAAAAAGTGAGGAAAGCTGATATTTTTCATTGAAAGCGGGCATAACTACATCAAAAGTTTACGCATATGCCTGAAACTCGAACTTGGTCTGTAACTTCTCATAACAAAGCAATGTAGCAGTACACAGTATAATATCTTGAAAGAATATAAAAAAAAGTGCGGAAAACTAATATGTTTTGTATTTCATAAGTCGAAAGGGGCATAACTAGGCTTGTACGATTATTGCGTTGAGTGATCGCGATCGATTATTAAAAAATAATCGCGATTACTCGATTAATCAGCTTGGATACAATTTACCAAGACATAACAACAAAAGAATATCAATGACGAAATCTGCAATGGTGTTTAGAAAAGTCCATTTACACGGCAAGAGAAGACTATTTTTGAAAATGTATCACTGGAATTCCTGGCTCGATTTTCGAGCCAGGCAGGCATTCCAGTAATACATTTTCAAAAATAGTCTTCTCTTGCCCTGCAAATTGGCATACATTCACTAAGCAAAATGTAATTTTTCATGACCGATCACATTAGAAATGTTGTTAAAAGTTAGGTTTTGAAATATTTTATGCAATAGAAAATATTCACGATTATTCGATTATTAAATATTTAATCATATGAATTCACGATTTCAAAAATAATCGCGATTTTCGATTTAATCACGTAATCGCGCAAGTCTAGGCATAACTAATTGAAAGGGGGAATAACTCCATGAAAAATTGACGAAAATGTTTGAACCTCGAACTTGCTCTCTAACTCCTTATACTAAAGCGATGCACTGTAATTTCGCTTAAATATCTTGAAGGAGTGCGAAAAAAAGTGCGGAAAGCTGATATTTTTCGTATTTCTTAAGTTGAAAGGGGACATAACTCCATCAAAAATTTACACATACGCCTGAAACTCGAACTTGGTCTGTAACTTCTCATAACAAAGCAATATACCAATTCTTAGTTGAATACCTTGAAGGACTGCGCAAAAAACCTATGGTGACAGAAGGACAGACAGAGTACAAACCTAGAGTCCCCCCCCCCCCCGGTTTTACCGGTAAGGGACTAACAAGCAAAAATTATGTACGCAAAATATACTGTGTGACAAAATAGACCCCAATTTGGATTATTTTGTGTGACATGATATGTCATAGCTTTGGAAGCATTGATAACATCCTTACCAAATTTTCAGTGTTTGTTTTTCGCTGCAATAATTATATAATGAGAATACAAATATACATGTATTGATGCAGGAACATCCACATATTTTTTGTGTAATTACATTTTTATCAAGTACTTGTCCCAGATTATTGTGAAATACCCATGAGCCACTCACTCATTCCAGTTGTAACATTTTCAAAAATAGTCTTCTCATAGTCTGCAACTGGTCACTACATTAATAAAGTGAAAATTAATACTATCCTGACCAATCAGGACCATTAACGAATTAACCCTTTAATACTCAAGACAGACTTCTGGAATGTCCATTCACAGACCTAATGAGGAGTATTTTGAAAAACTTACCATTAACCCGTTTCGCGGATGACTGATTTTAACCACGTGACTCGTGCGAACTTTCGAAGCGCATTGCATTGTGGGAGCGTTTGGGGGCAGTGTGTATTAAAATGACGTCGGCCAGTAACGTCGCTTGTAGTTATGGCTATATCGTCTTTCTCTCCCCCTATGAATGAATAGGGGAGAGATTCCACGACACGTATTTTAAAGCGAATACAATTATATTGAGATACTTAACTAAAATATACACGTACCCTACTCATATATTAGATACAAATAAACTGAAATAAACTGAAAATGAACGCTAAATACGCACTCCGGGGGAGAGACTGACGAACAGTATTAGCCGCCGACGATCTTTCAGCCATTATTGCCAGATTTTTAAATATAATTGTTGAGTTTGCTTCACAAAACATGCATCTTAAATGCATTATTTTAAATTAAATTATTAAAGACTATATTTTAATCATGCAGCTTTTTTCGCCATGGCGCATAAAGCGGATTTCCTAAATAGATTGACGAACAGTATATAGGACAGGATTAGGCTACAATCTTAAAAGCATAAGCGCCGTGAAAAGGGTTTCTTTTCGGGTCCTAAGCAGAAAAAAGGGGCTTGGAATATTTTTGGGGAAAAATTTGACATTTAAGCAAATTTAGGGGAGAGATTGATGAACAGTATACTCACGACGACGCTATCAAACGTGTGTATTATTGCCTGATTTTTCAATGAATTGCATTGATTATATAAGGGGGGGGGGGGGGCGCTGTCCAGCGCATTTCAAATAAATTACTTCAGAAAATCGTGTATTATTGCCTGAATCGTCAATGAGTTGTGTTGACTACACAGGGGGAGCGTTCTCCAGCCAATTTCAATTAAATTATTTAAAAAACGATCTTAAATCACCTGAAATGATTGATTTTTACACGTCAAATAGCTAGAGGCTGTCTTAGGAAGACTGGTCATGAATGATGATATTTCGACAATTAATTATTCATATATTGCCATAGATAGTTAATAAATAATAATGTGTGTTTGGGTGGGGTGTTGTTGCTAGTGGGGGGGGGGGGGGAGAATAATCAAGCTTTCAGGAATGACTGTTCTGATGGGTCATACTATAATCCTGTGATGTGTAGGTGTCTGTTTTGTAAATAATATATATGTAGTGTCCATGAATGGGTGGGTAGGTGGGGGTGGGGGTGTTACATATTCACGAAGCATACCTAACGTATACCTTGTGTAAAGTAGACAATCAGCTATGGCCCAATCACAATGCTGCATTTGTTAGTTACACTTAATCATTATACATGTTCCTATGCTTAAGTATGTTTCATGAATCCAGCCCGGGGCCATAAGCTGCATGGGTGGGGCAAGGGAGATTTTCGGAGACGGCCAATTCTGTTTAACCCTTTAACCCTCAAATTCTCAAAGAAAATGTCCATTTGCAGACCAAGACAAGACCATTTTTGAATATTTACCATTGAAATGACTTGGTTATCGAGCCAGTCATTCCAATGGCAAATTTTCAAAAATATTCCTCCCTTGGTCTGCAAATAGACATTTCTCAAGACCACTGCAGAATTCATTTTTGGCTGATATGAGCATAAAACCAGACATTCACGTCCATTTGTTTATGCCCGCACGATCGACTGCCCCCAAACAGTCCCATAGCGCAATGCGTGCGATATGCGGCAGGGCTGGGGTAACTGTAACTTGTAAATGTAACTGACTGTAACTTAGTTACATTTTTCATGTAACTGAAGTAACTTGTAACTGAAGAATTTTTTTCAGCTACAGTAACTGAAATGTAACCAGTTACATTGTAAAAGTAACTGAAATTTCAGTTACTTTTCAGTTACAATTCAAAGTTTTCTAATACATGTAGATTTATTACAATTTCTCAATTTGCAGCATAGCTACTCTTATACATGTGCCACTCCAATATCACAATTTCAATGTAATCATTCAGGTAAGCTGGTGAATATATTGAAGGTGATTTGACTGAAAGATGTTGATGCCATGGGCAGCAACTTTATTTCCAGGTATCAGTGATATTAATTTACCATTGGAATAATTGGCCAGTCATTCCAGTGGAAAATTTTCAAATAGTAATCCTGTAGCTTGCAAAACAGATTTGCCAAACCAAACGTTTAATTTTCTTGACTAATCTTGACCATTAAATGGTTATTCTATATCTGCATGTGATATTTACAACATGCTATTGTTCTCAAAATATGCTTGTTATCAATGATAATCTGACTGAATGGTATTACTACATCAGGCAGCGATAACTTTAATCAAATTCTTACAGATTTTACATTAAGTTACCATAGAAACAGGTTGAGTACTAAATCATTAGAGAATTAAGTTACCTTTTAAGGCACGAATTTGTTAAAGAAAATTTTAGTTTTCTCATAGTAAATATCCATTTGTAGACAATGAGATTATTTTAGAAAATTTAACCCTGGAATGACTGGTTTGGTTATTGAGCCAGTCATTCCAGTGGTAAATTTTCAAAAGTAATCCTATATTTATCTGGAAATGGACATTTCTCAACACCACTGCAAAAGTTGTTTGTCCAGCTTTAGTGTTAAAGGGTTAAAAGGATTAAAAACAGCAAATGTTGAATTGTAAAGAAAGGTACAATCTGCCACAGTAGGTGTTAACAGCATGTCCTGTTCTTTTCCTTGTATACTATTGATTAGGTCAGCTTAGGACATCATTGCTCAGCAACTATACTCAAGCTAAGGTCAATTTACATATGTGTGGTGGTAAAGATCAAAGGACAATGCCATTGATAAAGGTCGAGCCATCAACCATTTTGGTATAGCGGACAAATTTATAAAGGCTGTGGAATGAAACTAGTGTACTGGAAAGCTGTTCACAGTTGAATAATTTTAATCTAATTTGACCTGAAAAAAGCTGTTTCTGTCATATGAAGCAACATCTTTCGAAAGTAAAATTTGTCTAAAGTACTCAGCAGAAATATTTTAATTGCTACTTTAAATTACGCACACAATAAAGCTGATGGAGATTTTGAAGCCAATTTCACTGGAAGCTGTTATATTGGCAGATGGTAAATGCTGGATTATCTTACTGTAGAGAGTACATGCTCTAAGGAAATATGTTGAACATTTTGAAACTAATTTCACTGAAAAATGTTGATAGCTATGCCAGCAATCATTTCAGTCAAATTAGTTTCAAAACATTCAACCAAATATTTCTTACAACAAAATTAATGTTTGTTATCTGGCATGGTTGAAAGGGTTAGAGGAAGAAATATGTATGCACATTTTTACAATGAAAGCATCTTATTATTTTGGAAACAAGTTGAATGACATTTTTTATTGCATATGGCACCAATAAAATTCAGTCAAATTCATTGAACAAATTTCAGCAGGTTATTATATTTTATATCTGAAATAAATTCAGTTCTGTATATCAGTGGTTATAGTGGTATTTTGTTTCTACTATACACCTGTGCAAAAGTTAAGCACCACCCTATTTTTACGCATATGCGAGGGTATATTCATGTGCTATGAAGAAAGCAATAGCATAAACATTTATGTACCCATCCATCTTAGTGCAAGAGGTAATAATGCAACTAGAGGAATGCTGATTATGATGGTGGGGAAACACTGTATGTTAACACACGTGTCATGCG
>CM067371.1:27422965-27518578 GCA_034401795.1 Chaetoderma sp. LZ-2023a
CACGACACGACGATGTTATTTTAAATTAAATTATTAAAGACTATATTTTAATCATGCAGCTTTTTTCGCCATGGCGCATAAAGCGGATTTCCTAAATAGATTGACGAACAGTATATAGGGACAGGATTAGGCTACAATCTTAAAAGCATAAGCGCCGTGAAAAGGGTTTCTTTTCGGGTCCTAAGCAGAAAAAAGGGGCTTGGAATATTTTTGGGGAAAAATTTGACATTTAAGCAAATTTAGGGGAGAGATTGATGAACAGTATACTCATGACGACGCTATCAAACGTGTGTATTATTGCCCTGATTTTTCAATGAATTGCATTGATTATATAAGGGGGGGGGGGGGGGGGGGCGCTGTCCAGCGCATTTCAAATAAATTACTTCAGAAAATCGTGTATTATTGCCTGAATCGTCAATGAGTTGTGTTGACTACACAGGGGGAGCGTTCTCCAGCCAATTTCAATTAAATTATTTAAAAAACGATCTTAAATCACCTGAAATGATTGATTTTTACACGTCAAATAGCTAGAGGCTGTCTTAGGAAGACTGGTCATGAATGATGATATTTCGACAATTAATTATTCATATATTGCCATAGATAGTTAATAAATAATAATGTGTGTTTGGGTGGGGTGTTGTTGCTAGTGGGGGGGGGGGGAGAATAATCAAGCTTTCAGGAATGACTGTTCTGATGGGTCATACTATAATCCTGTGATGTGTAGGTGTCTGTTTTGTAAATAATATATATGTAGTGTCCATGAATGGGTGGGTAGGTGGGGGTGGGGGTGTTACATATTCACGAAGCATACCTAACTTATACCGTGTGTAAAGTAGACAATCAGCTATGGCCCAATCACAATGCTACATTTGTTAGTTACACTTAATCATTATACATGTTCCTATGCTTAAGTATGTTTCATGAATCCAGCCCGGGGCCATAAGCTGCATGGGTGGGGCAAGGGAGATTTTCGGAGACGGCCAATTCTGTTTAACCCTTTAACCCTCAAATTCTCAAAGAAAATGTCCATTTGCAGACCAAGACAAGACCATTTTTGAATATTTACCATTGAAATGACTTGGTTATCGAGCCAGTCATTCCAATGGCAAATTTTCAAAAATATTCCTCCCTTGGTCTGCAAATAGACATTTCTCAAGACCACTGCAGAATTCATTTTTGGCTGATATGAGCATAAAACCAGACATTCACGTGCATTTGTTTATGCCCCGCACGATCGACTGCCCCCAAACAGTCCCATAGCGCAATGCGTGCGATATGCGGCAGGGCTGGGGTAACTGTAACTTGTAAATGTAACTGACTGTAACTTAGTTACATTTTTCATGTAACTGAAGTAACTTGTAACTGAAGAATTTTTTCAGCTACAGTAACTGAAATGTAACCAGTTACATTGTAAAAGTAACTGAAATTTCAGTTACTTTTCAGTTACAATTCAAGAGTTTTCTAATACATGTAGATTTATTACAATTTCTCAATTTGCAGCATAGCTACTCTTATACATGTGCCACTCCAATATCACAATTTCAATGTAATCATTCAGGTAAGCTGGTGAATATATTGAAGGTGATTTGACTGAAAGATGTTGATGCCATGGGCAGCAACTTTATTTCCAGGTATCAGTGATATTAATTTACCATTGGAATAATTGGCCAGTCATTCCAGTGGAAAATTTTCAAATAGTAATCCTGTAGCTTGCAAAATAGATTTGCCAAACCAAACGTTTAATTTCTTGACTAATCTTGACCATTAAATGGTTATTCTATATCTGCATGTGATATTTACAACATGCTATTATTCTCAAAATATGCTTGTTATCAATGATAATCTGACTGAATGGTATTATTACATCAGGCAGCGATAACTTTAATCAAATTCTTACAGATTTTACATTAAGTTACCATAGAAACAGGTTGAGTACTAAATCATTAGAGAATTAAGTTACCTTTTAAGGCACGAATTTGTTAAAGAAAATTTTAGTTTTCTCATAGTAAATATCCATTTGTAGACAATGAGATTATTTTAGAAAATTTAACCCTGGAATGACTGGTTTGGTTATTGAGCCAGTCATTCCAGTGGTAAATTTTCAAAAGTAATCCTATATTTATCTGGAAATGGACATTTCTCAACACCACTGCAAAAGTTGTTTGTCAGCTTTAGTGTTAAAGGTTAAAAGGATTAAAAACAGCAAATGTTGCATTGTAAAGAAAGGTACAATCTGCCACAATATGTGTTAACAGCATGTCCTGTTGTTTTCTTTATATACTATTGATTAGGCCAGCTCTAGGACATCATTGCTCAGCAACTATACTCAAGCTAAGGTCAATTCACATGTGTGGTGGTAAAGATCAAAGGACAATGCCATTGATAAAGGTCGAGCCATAAACCATTTTGGTATAGCGGACAAATTTATAAAGGCTGTGGAATGAAACTAGTGTACTGGAAAGCTGTTCACAGTTGAATAATTTTAATCTAATTTGACCTGAAAAAAGCTGTTTCTGTCATATGAAGCAACATCTTTCGAAAGTAAAATTTGTCTAAAGTACTCAGCAGAAATATTTTAATTGCTACTTTAAATTACGCACACAATAAAGCTGATGGAGATTTTGAAGCTAATTTCACTGGAAGCTGTTATATTGGCAGATGGGTAAATGCTGGATTATCTTACTGTTACATGCTCTAAGGAAATATGTTGAACATTTTGAAACTAATTTCACTGAAAAATGTTGATAGCTATGCCAGCAATCATTTCAGTCAAATTAGTTTCAAAACATTCAACCAAATATTTCTTACAACAAAATTAATGTTTGTTATCTGGCCTGCATGGTTGAAAGGGTTAGAGGAAGAAATATGTATGCACATTTTTACAATGAAAGCATCTTATTATTTTGGAAACAAGTTGAATGACATTTTTTATTGCATATGGCACCAATAAAATTCAGTCAAATTCATTGAACAAATTTCAGCAGGTTATTATATTTTATATCTGAAATAAATTCAGTTCTGTATATCAGTGGTTATAGTGGTATTTTGTTTCTACTATACACCTGTGCAAAAGTTAAGCACCACCCTATTTTTACGCATATGCGAGGGTATATTCATGTGCTATGAAGAAAGCAATAGCATAAACATTTATGTACCCATCCATCTTAGTGCAAGAGGTAATAATGCAACTAGAGGAATGCTGATTATGATGGTGGGGAAACACTGTATGTTTTTGTTTGAACTTGAAAACGAGGCCTGAATATGGTTGCGTTGACACAACTGACAACTATTGCCCTACAGTTGACACACGTGGCTAGATTGTCATTAATGGTGTCTGAAAACGAAGTTTAACATCTGTGCACGAGTTTGAGACTGTCATTATTAATACCGGGTATATCCACCTTGTGCCTGGATGACGGCCTGGACACGACGTCTCATGCTGGTCACCAACCAACTGATACGACATTGTGGTATTCGTTGCCATTCAAGATTGAGTGCGTCTGTTAATTCCTGTAGGTTCTGCACAGGAGGATCCCTCCTTCTCACCATGTTTCCCAGAATGTCCCAGATATGCTCAATAGGGTTCATGTCAGGGCTCCTTGCTGGCCATGGTAGGGTTTCGATGGCATTCTGGCGGAGGTATTCATGCACAGCTCTAGCACGATGTGGTCGGGCGTTGTCATCCATGAATATAGGGTGGGTTCCAGGTGCATGATTTACAAAATGAGGGACCACAACTCTATCCAGTATGGAATCTTGATATCTTTGTCCATTTAGTGTTCCAGGTACAGTCAACAGATCCAGCTTACAATCAAATGAGATGCACCCCCATATCATAACTGAACCTCCACCAAATGGAACTTCTTCCATGATGTTACGTTGGTCGTACGCCGTGCGTCTGGACCTCCATACACGAGTTCGACCATCTGTGGCATGAAGCAGGAACCGACTTTCATCGGACCAGTGTACCCGTCTCCAGGATCTCATGTTCCAGTGTCTTCTTTCGTTGCACCACCTCAGACGCTCCTCTTTGTGGTGTGCAGTGAGGAGAGGACGTCTGACAGGTCTCCTAGCTTTCATGCCAGCAGCATACAGTCTCCTTTTGACGGTAGACATTGACACTCTATTGCGCGTTTCCTATTGCTGGCTGAGCACTCTGCTGTTGGTGAATGGAGATCTCCTAACAAGGCGTACTAGGGCTCGATCCTCTCGGGCAGTAGTCTTCTTCGGTCTTCCAGATCTGGGCCTGTCCTTCACCTCGTTAGTTTGCCCATGTTTTGCAATCAAACGACTGATTACAGTATGGTTAATGTTCAGCTGTCTGCCAATCTCTCTGCATGACATACCAGTGGTATGCATGCCTATGATTTGCCATTTCACACGATCACTTAACCTTCGTCTTGCCATAGCGGTTCACAATCAAGAGCTAATTCTCTCTGTACAAATAAACCACGGTCATGAACACAAAATTCCTAATCTTGTCGCCTAAATCTGTATGTAATGTTCTACACCTCAAACTGGACTGTTTCCCGCCACGCACGGACATCAAGCGGCGTGAAGTTATGCATGCATGTGCATTTCGTACTTGGAATTATGTCAGCTAACGCGGGGACAAAAAGTATGGCAGCCTAGTTGTACCATCATGTTTCTACGTTCTATTGTTTTTGCTGGTGCTTAACCTTTGCACAGGTGTATATATGTCTCAGATTGGTTGACTACATTACACTTTTTATGGTTTCTCATGTCCACGTAGTCCTTCATAGTAATTATCAGACAAAGTAACTAATGTAACTGAAATGTAACTTTAGTTACATTATGCAAAGTAACTGAAATGTAACTAGTTACATTGCTCAACCAATGTAACTTTAACTGTAACTGACAAAGTCCAATCTAACTGTAACTAGTTACATTTAAATGTAACTGACCCCAGGCCTGATACGCGGTAAACAAAGATGGCGGTATCTGCGTCACGGGTTATGGAATGACTGGCTCGATTATCGAGCCAGTCATTCAAGTGGTATATTTTCAAAATTACTCTTCTCTTGGTCTGCAAATGGACATTTTCTAATACAAAAATTTATTAAAATTTTCTTGAACAAATTTTATGATTAAATTGTTAATGGTAATGTGTTTATACCTTATATTTGCACGCTCGTTCATCTTTCTCTTCTTATCTCGTTTCTTCCGTTGCTTTTTCGAGGAATCTTTTTTCCGCCCTGTCTTAGGTGCAGTTGTACGTTTACGCTTCCTCGCAGGTTTCTTATTCGGATCCACTGTCACCGCTGACACAGGAGCGCTCTCTGTATCTGAAGGTAAGGCAATAATATCAAGTACATTTGTAGCTCATTTTCTGGTATAAATACCTGCTGTATCTCACCGAGTTAGGAATTGAAACTAACATGGATGAGCTGGTAGTTAGTAGGCATGGTAGGGGTAAGCCACCAAGAAACTTTGCTAGCTAGTAGGCATGGTAGGGTAAGGCCCATGAGATTACACTACAGGTGTGGACTAGTTCACCTCAAAGATATTTATTGGTCAGTTATAAAACTGGTACTCATGCGACCACGTAATTAGGCTTGCACGATTGTCCGATATTATCGAAAATCGCGATTTTTTTTCAGTCACGATTTTTCACAATGTGATTTTGAAAAAAATCGAAATATCGCGAAAATTTTAATGTCACACCATATTCTGCCTATTTGTCATGTATTTGTAGCGTAGCCTTCTATTACTGCAAGCTGTTCAATTTATTTCCAAACCAACATCTTTGAGAGAGGGGTGGGCTTATATTAGGAATAGGTTACGAAAAAGTTGAAGTTCATTCTTTAAAATTGTTTTAAAAGATGGACTAATAATACGAAAATAGAACGCAATTTACCGGTACAATTTCTTGCCGCGGTACTGTATACCTCAAAACCATGATCGCCTGAGTGAAATTATTACCTGGGACTGTATAAATATTATATTTCTTAACAAGAATTGTTTATAAAATCTAAATTAATCCTAAATTTGACAATAAATGGCGTCGCGAAAATATATAAATCACGTGATATTGGTTGCTCTCCTGTTTTTGGAGGCGAGAGGCAGTGCGTTCACAAATGTGATAGCTAAGTGAGACGGTATACACGCTTTAGCCAGCAAGGTGAACTATCATAGATGTTTCTGAAGGCTAACTATTATTAGTAAACGGGTACTCGGTAAATGCGGATCAGATCTAAACATTAGATATCTATGGATCTAATATCACGTGATTTGTACATTTTCACAAAGAAATGTCAAATTTTTAGATTAATTTTGATCTAATAAACGATGGTTATAACAGAGTACGTAATAGTTGGGTTGTCTAATGTAATAATTTCACTCCCGCAATGATGGACAAGGTATACATTAAGCCAAGGTGTAAGGCGTCAAAGATTTACACCGGGAAATTCCCTATTTTCGTGTAATTATTAACGATCGTTCTTTAAGCATCTTGGCGACTGCATTTAATGTTTTTGTTTAAATTTACCAATTAGAAGTCATATTCGATTAAAACTAATATGAACTCTCATAGGGAAGCCGACATGTCTACATAAGCCACACCGTGCAGTCCAACTCAACCCAAGACCAATTCGCCCAGTGAATTCATGCCATAAAATAATCTATACGATATATCGAAATATCGCGATTTTCTCACCACGATATATATCGCGATACCTCCTAGGACAATATCGTGCAAGCCTACACGTAATATAGACAGGTGGTACCTTAATACAAGAGTCACCTGGATGTTGACATACCCACCACCCCATGCATGTATATGAGTACATTCCCCACCTTGAGTGTACTAGATTTCAGGGATGGATTGCAGGAAATGTCAATTTCCCTTTCTCCGAGATCTAACAATACTCACCATTCTGTTACTTCTGACATACAGCTGGCCCTGACAGCGGCTCTAGGATTATAGACTTAGAAAGCTTTACCGACTCCTGGGAACCGGGTACTCGGCTCCCAACTGCCGAGTACCCGTTTACCATAGAGCTCATATTGTTTGCATAGCCACCAAACAAGAGAAAACTATGGCTTGCCTCCGTGGGGCTGGGAGGCTGGGTCCGTAACAGAATGGTGAGTATTGTTAGATCTCGGAGAAAGGGAAATTGACATTTCCTGCATTCTCCTTCGATCAATACTCACCATTCTGTTACTTCTGATATACACCAGATTTGATCAGTAACCTGGTGGGAAGGGGCAAGCCATAAATGCTAATTTTGCCCCTTGGAGAAAGATTTTAGACTTCAAACTTGACTAACGGAGACCTAAAAGGACCGTCAAGGTCACGGAACCGAATCACATTCGCGTCACAGCCCCCCCCCCTTTTTCCTCCTAAGAAAAGGGAGAGAACTAACGAACATGTATCTTGCCTGAAAACACAAATATGCCAAGACGGTTAACCGCTCCCTGCATATTCCATGTATTAGCCTGGGAATGAGCATGAATATATAAGATGAATGAACATGATACACATCCATAATACAAAAAACTTTCACTATTGAATTACCTTATGATAATTGGACTCCAGACGTACCGCCTCCAACCAATCACTGGTTCGGCCATCAGTGACACGATCTGGTTGTCATCCTCTCGCTTGACCATGCCTGCTTTAGGTTCTTTTCTTACCGAAGTGAAAAAAGGGTGAAGAGCAGTGTGGTCACTAACTATCGTTTCAAAACAGCTAAAGCGAGTGGATTGGCTGAGTCTGACACCTCCCTCATATAGTAATCCGTAAATGAGGACTCACAGTGCCATTGTGCAACGGCCATGATGTCCTCTAACGGAACACCATTGTAAAGGGCGGTCGAGGCGGCTATTCCTCTGACATCGTGTGCCCTTACGCCTTGCACCTGGTGCCCAGTCGCCATCTCGTGAGTAGTCTGAATGCATTCGACCACCCAACGAGAGATAGTATCCATGGATGCGGCGCCATAAGGCTTTTTATGGCAGATCCACAGATGTCTATCGTTCGACCGTAACGAGTCAGTCCGTTTCTTGTACTTAGTCAAAGCACGGACCGGGCACCAGACACTGGCATCACGATCAAACCTAGTTAACTTCGGTATAATGATCGGTTTGCTGGGATATCTCAAAGATTGGTTCTTTGACATAAACTCTGCTCTTGGCAGAAGACGCAGACCGTCTCCAGAAACAATAAATCGGTTCCTCTCTGCCGAAAGCGCATGGATCTCACTGCGCCTTCTAGCTGAGGAAGCTGCCAATAGAAAGACCGCCTTTAGAGTCAAATGCTTTAGACTAGCCGAACACAACGGTTCGAAAGGGTGCTTGGCCAGTACATTAAGCACTAAAGATAGACTCCAGGCTGGAATGACTACCGGTTGTCTCGGGCGGAGATTGCTCATTCCCTTCAACATCACATTTAACTGGGCCACCTCTGGACTATCCCTGTTGGCTGGACAAGGGATAACTGATGCCAAAGCTGACTTGTATCCAGCAACTGTGACGGGAGCTAGTCCTGAAAAGAACAGCTCACAGAGAAAGTCTGCTATTTGCTGAATAGTGGATTGAAAGGTATCAATACCCTTTTCTTCACACCAGTCTGCAAATCTGTTAACCTTGTTGTTATATGACTTGAAGGTTGACCTCCTTCTCGCAGCCGCGATGAAATCAGCAGCCTGTCGAGAAAAGCCTTCCGACGTGGAACGTTGTTTGATAACATCCACGCAGTCAATTTGAACATTTCGGGACGCTCGTGTAGGAAGCGTCCCTTGGCCTGGGAGATTATGTTCGGGATCTCGGGCAACTGCACAGGATTTTCCACCAGCAGATCTAGAAGAGCCGTGAACCACGCCCTGCTCGGCCAATACAGCGCTATTAGCAGGACCAGACACGGTTCCTCCCTGATCTTCACCAATACCTTCGGTAGAAGAATGGTGGGTGGGTACGCGTAAGCGTGCATCCCTCTCCAGCTTATCGCCAGAGCGTCTGTATCGACGGCATTTGGATCTGGAATCGGCGAGACATATGTCATGATTTGAGCATTTTCCTTTGTGGCGAACAAGTCCACGTTGGTTTTGCCCCAATGCTCGAAGATCCGTCGCAGAACCGGAGGGTTGAGGGACCATTCTGTTGGCAAGATTCTCTGTCTGCGAGACAAAGCATCCGCCAGAATGTTCAATCGGCCAGGAATATGAGCTGCTTTCAAAACAACCGAGTAATTCCTGCACCATTGAATCAAGTGCCACACCCTGATACACAGAGTGGGCGACCTGGTCCCGCCTTGGCGATTTATATATGATACTACTGTCGAATTGTCCGACCGTATCAATATCACCTTGCCCCTGATCATCGGAAGGAACTCTTCCAACGCCAGTTCCACTGCCATCATTTCCAACAGATTGATATGCAGCTGACTCTCCGGGAGAGTCCATGTGCCCGAGACCTGGTGTTCTCCCAGGCAGGCACCCCACCCTTCCAGCGATGCATCCGTGTAGACGGACAGCTGGGGGTGGGGTAGGTGCAGCGAAACCCCTAATAGGAGATTCTGACGCTGTTTCCACCATAGAAGATGCGATATTATCGGCTCCAAAACTGGCACCAGTTTTGACAGGGGTTCTGTTCTGTTTCCACAGAGACATCAGATACAACTGGATAGGACTTCGCATTAGAGCAGCGTACGGGATAACCTGCTCCATGGAGACCATCATGCCCAGCATCTGAAGGAACCGCCTCGCCTGAATGTGGTTTCCCACTCGAAAACTCTTGAGGATGGCTAACAGAGACACCACTCTGGGCTCTGACGGGTAAACCCTGCCCTCCTCGAGGTCGAATCGCACCCCCAAATAAACGAAATGTTGAGTGGGCGTCAACTCGGATTTCTCCTCGTTGACTACCCAGCCTAGATCTGAAAGTAACTTCAGAGTCAGAGCAGTATCCACGTTCAACCTGGCTGCCGAGTCTGCCTTGAGCAGCCAGTCGTCTATGTAGGTGTGTAGTGCCACGTTCTCTTTTCTGAGAAACGCTGTCACCGCAAGGACCACTCTTGTGAAAACCCTCGGAGCTGTCGACAGGCCAAACGGGAGAACTGTAAACTCCCATACTTGATTCTGAACCGCAAATCTCAGAAACCTGTGCCAACTCCGATTCATAGGAATGTGGAAATATGCATCTTTCAGATCGATCGATACACACCACATTCCTTTCCTCAATCCCGCCATTACCGACCTCGGCGTTTCCATCTGGAACCGAGGCGTATGGATAAACCAATTTAATGGCCTGAGATTGAGTATGGGTCTCCATCCCCGTGCTCTTGGGGACAAGGAACATGTTTGAATAGAAGCCTGGAGTGTTCCGGTTTGCTGGTTTTATTGCTCCCTTCAGAAACAAACCCGACACTTCCTTTTGAACGGCTTCTAACTTGTCTGGCTCCCTTGGTACGGGTGTCCAGACAGGTGCCAAAGACAGATTTTGTGGTGGAAAGTCCCACCACTCCGGCATGTAACCCTGGGATAACCATCCCAGGACCAGACTGTCTGACGTCACACCTCGCCAGGCCTCGACGAAACGCATGAGCCTTCCACCCACCATAGACGCCTCGACGTCTAACGGGGTTGTCCGACTCGCAGTCCGCACCCCCCCCCCTTTCTTAACGAGAGAGAGTGAGAACCATTTCGTTCTAGGCACGACGGGTATAACTGGCACCGCTGTTCCTGTCGCACAGGCGCGGTCCAGGCGGATATGAAGGGAGCTTTCATACCCTCAGGTACGCTTCGGCCCCTTCTGTCCGCCCTTTGAGGCCTTACCCTTACCCTTCCCGCCCCTAGGGCGGTCAGGAGCAACATTGGGGAGGGTAGGCGCCTCTACAACCTTCCTGGGCTTCTTCGCCGGTGGCGGCTCCGAAAACCCAGCTGAAGCAGAAGTCGCAACAGGCCTGGCTTTCGCCTTGCCCTTATGCTTCTTCTGCTTCTTTGAAGGCTGTCCCGTTAGCGGTTTCCCCACAGCCCCTAGTGCGTGCGCTTGCCGCACTAGCTCTAGCTGTAGGTTTACCGCTAACCGATTCTGCGCGATACTGGCGGTATCCTCTAAGATGGCCCGCGCTTGGCCACCGAAGATGCTAGGCCCTGTCAGGGGCGTCCCAAGAAGACGCTCCCTGACTGCCGTAGCCGGACGCATATGGTCAATGACCATTTGCCTCCTGGATTTCGTCACTCGCGCTTGCACCCTTGCCAATGCGTCCATCGACAGCACCAGGCCGTCATTGACACATGAAAGCGCCACAGGTGGCACAGGGTGGCCTGCCCCCGCTTCAGCCCACACCGACTGAAGGAGACGATAAGAATGGTTGACAGCGCTCATCGCTGCCCTCACACCCTCATCGCATAGGGACAGGACTTCTTCCTGGTGTACCTGAGACTTGTCCACTAGTGCCGGATCGGGACACCCGCCACGGCACTCTGGACGCCCAGTACCCATCGGTCATCCTCCGTGACCGACGGGACTACACCATACCTGTCGTATTCCCCCCGCGGAATACGACATCTTGCCCGCACCTCCCTGGAGGCCGCAGGGAGCTGACCCTTGGTCATCAGTTGTTTGCTATAAATAGCATCCAACAAATCTATGAACCGTGGATCCAGTCCCACTGACTGAATCCGGGCCGCGGGAAAAATCCCCGTCCTAATCGACGCACGGGGCGCATCTTCATCGGCCGTGGCCGAAACCACAGACGGGTCAACCCTGGCTAGCCACGCCAGAGCATCTGACCAATCTACCTCCGACAAAGACACTCCCGCAAACACGTCACCCGTTGACGTGCTCACGAGTCTGCCAGCCACGGCCTCCCGGCAAGGAGCCACGGCTGACACGCCAGGCACTCCGCTACCACACGGTTCCGCCGCCACCCCATGAAACACTCCGGTCCATGGGGTAGGTCCGCACGGAAAACCGTACGGACCCGTAGCAGTCGCGGAACCTTAGCCGGACACGGGCGCCAACGGCACCCCACGTCCGACTGCCGGACCAGGCGAGATAGGTGAGTACCACGCCTGGCCCGGCACACCCGTTCCCGTGACGGCTGGTGCCAAACCAAGCCGCACGGAACCGGTGCACGGTAACGGATTGGCCTCAGCCACAGGCGGAGCCGCTGACCTGGCTTGCTTCCATATTCTCCACCTGCGGCTTCACGGGCCGCAGCAACCTCTCCTCCTCGTCTTCAGACTCCGAAGAGCCGTCACTAGACGAGTCAACCGTGGAGCCGTCCTGGCGGATGGCTCCCAGTCCTGGCGGACGGCTCCCACACCTGACGGACCGGCCACCGCTACTGGACCACCCGGAGGTGGCCGCAGAGAAAAAGAACCCGTCTGGCCGAAGCCAGATGGGACTGCCAGGGGGCCGTACGAGACGGCCCCCCTCGGTAACCAGTCCAGAATCCTGTCCGAGGACAGGATCCGTACCAGGCATGGGGAGAAATTGCCCCCCCAACCTTTGGTAGCAGGGACGACACCAGCGTGGGAAGAACGCTATGCAGAAAACCCTGCATAGCCGGACCAAACCACGCCGGCGGTGCCATCTCCGCCACCTCCAGCTGGGGACGTGGTGCACCCCACCGGCCGAACCGGGCGCTCCACGATTTCCTCTCGGACCGCCTGACCCCGCGTCAGACCCAGCCAAGTCCTTCTGGGCAAGGAACTTAACCATCATCTCAACGGACCACACTGCACAAACATTACACCTATGATCAATATTACACAGGGAACACCTAAAACAGGCATGGTCCTTGAACCCGACACGGACAAACTTATGGCATTCATCACATGATGGCGGGGCTGGCTTGGCCTATAACATAAGCACAAACCTACAATAAACAAGCGGAACGAGACCCAGATGGAAGGCAGACAATTAATTTTCAAATAATTTGACTCATAAATTAACTGTAACCCTCCCGCACCGCCACGTTACAACAACGATCGCATTGATTATGACGACAAGAACGAGGCGGGCATTAAACACACCCATAATAGATCCTCCAGGATGTGTAACGGCTCCAGGAATCATATCGCATAGCATTCGGGGTATATTTACTAATCAATATAAATTATACTCCTAACGAAAGCAGCACGATATGTGAAGAAAACAACAAAATGCTGTATCACACGGTAAAACCGCAGACCACGCATTTACTCAAGAATTTTGAAACCACCGATCAATGCAAACCAATCGTGAGCGCACGTAAACTTGATCATTCTAAAGTTTCCGGTACCATTTTTAGTACGCAGCACCCAGAACAAGATGCGCGAATTAATGAAAAAATTTTCTTCCCATAAACATCCGAGCGACCGGGTGTGACGTCACCCGTTCGGATCCTACGGAGAACGACGTCAGCCGATATTCGTGTTAGAAATACCGTAGCATAACACCTATTTTCATATCTGCCGATCGCCTGTTGGGGGTTAAAGAAGGCGATCGTCTGGCATATATCGTTGTTAGCACACGTCCCAGATTCTATGGGGTCAGAAATTGGAACATGCGACACAACGAAATTTAGAGACCTAAGTCTTTTAACTATGGATAATAAAGAACGATACAACCTGGTTATCTTCGGCGGTATTCTCCATAGTATCCTTAGTTAATCCTTTCACGAACACACACACTATCACAGATTAAAGACTTAGATTTTCTTTCACAAAAAACCACTAAAATCCTCAATGCAGAAAGCATGTATTGCTCTTGTTGCTATGCAAACAAGAATGAGCACTATGGTAAACGGGTACTCGGCAGTTGGGAGCCGAGTACCCGGTTCCCAGGAGTCGGTAAAGCTTTCTAAGTCTATAATCCTAGAGCCGCTGTCACGGCCAGCTGTATATCAGAAGTAACACAATGGTGAGTATTGATCGAAGGAGAAGCACGTATGTACGTACAGGAGAGACTGATGCAAAAATTGTTTACATTGGCCACATCATTGAGTGGTGTACAATCATCCTGTCAAGTTTCAAACAATTCTCTTTCTAACTGCTGGAGGTGCAGCGACAAGATTATCGGATGGACAACATGGACTGATGAAAACATCAGGCATACATGTAGATACAGTTGGACGGTGTACAAGCATCCTGTCATGTTTCAAACAAATCTCTCTCAAACTAGAAGTTGCAGTGACAAGATTTTCGGGGACAGGCAGACATGATACGTACCGACGGATATGACGGATGGATGAGATGGGCTGATGACAAATTTCGTAACATTAGGCGTATATTTAGATACATCCTGTCAAGTTTCAAACAATTCTCTCTCAAGCAGGACTTATGTGACAAAAACATACGATGTAATTCCCTGCTATACGTAGCGCATATTTAATAAGCCATTTCCTACATGCATAGGATTGGCCGCTTAAGACACAGTTTACATGTAGAACTGATCGACAAATGCCTATATTATGATGCACCCTTGAAATTCTATTGCCTCAATTTCATAACAACTACATGTAATATATAGGAAAACAGTTGAATCTTTTGAAACTAATTTGACTGGAATCTGTTGCTGACCTAGGCAACATTTCCCAGTAAAATTAGTTTCAAAATATCCAACAGAATATTCCTTACATGTATATCATAAAAGAATTTGTCATTTTGCTATGTGAGTTTCAAAGGGTTAAAATTGTACTTGCTTGGTCGATTCAGTAACAGCATTTAACCATCATACAGAATTTATTGGTTGTGTTTTATTTAGTTCCTTTTTGTATCAGAACTGCCACCCATTAACAGGGTTCATACACCTTTCTGTGTTTGAAATTCCATGTCTTTTCATGACCAAAATTAACCAATTCCATGACCACAAAGAAATAGTACATGTATCAACAGGAGATTTGTGCTTATGACGTAGCTCCACAAATAAGACCCCTGGAAGTTATTCTGCAAAATATCCGAATATTGCCTCTTGCAACAACCAAGCCACAGCCTTGTTTTGATAAGCTGTTGCCATAATTTTATTGCATCTAAGAGGTGATTTATGCCAAATTTCTTTTTATTTTACACGATTGCCATTTTCCATGACTTTTCCACGACCTATGACAAAAAACACTGATTTTCCATGAATTTCCAGGGCTGGAATTTAAATATTCAAATTCCATGACCAGTACGAACCCTGCATTAAAGAACCATAATTGTTTGGCTCCAACGACAGTCAGTCTCACGAGCAGGTTAGAATGTATACTGTAAATATTTCAACCCATTTAATAGTTAAGAACAAGAACAATAAGAAGCCATCATGCACATTTTCACATTAACCCTTGTGTCTAGTGCAGGGAATATTTTGTTGGAAACGTTTCAAAACATGTTTGCAAAAACGGCTTTTTTCGTCTACACACGCTATGAGCAAGTGAATCCGAAAACAACCAAAAAGCATAATTTTCCGATTTCGCAAAACGTTTTCCCTATGGAATGCAGGACTGGTTCCAATGTACCAGTCATTGATACATATATTATACCGGGAGCTAGTCAATATTTTTTAGCCGAGAGAATTCATGATTTTTATAATGTATTGGCGCTTTGATCGTGTTGTTCAAGCCACGAACAGAATAAATATGGAATGTAGTGATTTCGAAATAATCTAGATGGAGATCAGTGTTAAAATGTGTAATATAACCAGGGTTCGAAATTAGCGAAAAGTTGATGGAAGGACTACCAGACGTGGCAAATCAGTAGTCCGTCTAAAAAATGTGTAGTCCGTAAGGCATGTAATATGCGACACGTAGGTTACACAAATTGCACAAATGTGACATGAACAGATGGTTGAATAATTAATATTGGACTTCTGAGAATGTTATTGAGGATAGTGTATCAGTCTTCAGGTCTACAGTAGCCAGTATTGTCATTTGTCAGCATAACATATGTCAGATTCAGACTATACATGTACTGGCTCTGGCCAAGGTCAGGGAGTATAGGAAACCTAAAATAATACGTATTGGCAGCTTTGGCAATTACATTGATTGGAAGCACATCTCAGTCAAATTATTTTCAAAAAAAATCAATAATGTACCTCCCATGAATACTGGGATTTCATTGACTAGGGTTAACATATATTTTGTAACTTACCAACCTACATCACATATCCCTTTCAACTGGTAGGCTAAACAAAGTACACATCATTCAATACAATGTAAGAAGGCTGAATAGTGTTAGTGCTTAACTGGAAGCTGTTGCAGGCTATGGCAGCTGTGATAAACAGGTCCCGTTTAAAAACTTGCAACATATTCAACAGCTTATTAAGATGAAATTGAGTTTTTACGATAGTATGACTTCAGTTGAAAGAGTTAACAATTTTTATTTAAAATTACTAATGGTTGTTTTCTCCGGCTTAAATAGTGAATGATAAAAAGTTTTACTATGGTCAGCGGGTATCAATCGGTCCACGTGTTACTAGTTTTACTACGAATACTACAAATGCTATATATATACTACTATGTCATTCTTAAAATTACTGCGTAAGACATTGTTTATTTTCTTTACTGTCGGTAGTTTCCTTGCGATTCATAGGTTGCTTTCTATATAGTTATATTTATTTACCAATAATCTTGTGAGAAAGTATGTTCCCGACTTTGGAGAAGAGTACTCGAGAACACTCTCGCGCATGCGTCGATCTTGGCGACATGCCATTCTAAATCTGTCGCTTGCACGAATGAAGTGCGATATGCCGCCGTAGCATGGCTAAATATACGGTGTCGGCCTTGATTTAGGGATGCGCTAACAGGAGTTTAGCATTCACGATGATATACCTCAGTTTCTGAGACAAACATTGTCTATATCGACCAGAATCAGCCTAGATAAACTTGTATTTTTAAAGTTTATCACAACGCTATCTAATGACGAGGCAATGATCAATAGCCATAACCCCCTATAGGAGAATTTAGATTTACATGACGACCATGAATACCCCGTGATACATATTGCGAGTTTCCGACTGGTGTCCAAACTCAAAACTAAAGTCTGTAACAGTCTATTATTATACCAGAAGTTGGAAGCCGCTAACGCATGAGCGCATCTCTAGCTTTCAGAATTTTGATCTATAGAGCGCTTACTGAACTAGCATCACCGGCGGTCATTTGTCCCATAGTGAAGGAAGGTATGCGCATCTCACTTCCTTACTAAATTTAACAGACGTTTCGCGACTTTTAGTGACTTTTTATCAAAAATATTTCAAAATTAAGTGAATTGACTGAATTTTACAGCAAAATAATGTATCGCAGCAAATAGCTAAGCAAAGTTGTGAATGTGTAGCAACAGGTACTCATTTGCATCGCATTTTGCAATGCGATACCGCTCAAAATATTCCCTGTAGTGACGATGGTAAAAACTAACATTCAACACAATGTATCTAATTCTCGAACACCGTACATCAGTCAGATCACTAAGTTTACCCATCCTCAACTTCATGTACATAAAATGATCTTTCCGATCAAATTAAGTAAAAAATTTCACCAGAAAACTAACATGTTTCTGTTTTGGTAACATGTTAACTTATTTCTGTGCTGTAGCGTCCGGCTCTATAAGATATCATCCAGGAAGATATCTGTGTCACCAGTGTTTCTCATGGTATTTAAATCCTAGGGACCCCACACTCCGAAAAGTGGGAGTCCCAAGTAGGGGTCCTAATCTCAAAATCTTGCATTCCAATGCAGATGTTTTCATCCATCCTAAAACTAGAAGCTACCATGGACTCACAGTCATGAATCATGGGTGTCCCATCTTATATTTTATAGGTATTTTTGCGCAAAAGAAACAACCTACAACCAATTAATATTTAACAATCATGCAATATTTTCAGGGATCCCATATGACCCACTGCCACTACTTTTGGGGGTGCCAAATAACATTTTAGGGTATATACCCTCAAATGGACCCTTATGAGAATGATTCCTGTCACATCCATCTATTTAGTGTAAAACGAGCTGGGCTTTCCTGTAACGCTGTCACCAATGAATTCCCCATAGCTTATTTTTAAATCTACCATGCATATACTGTTACACGCAAGAAAACTGTTTAATATTTTGAAATCAATTTGACTAGAAGCCAGCGCTGCCAAAATGGCTTGGCAGTCAAATCAATTTCAATTTTTTTATAATATTTAAAGGTACAGTGTAACACTATATATGACTGGCCATATGTCTCATGTATGAGACAATAAAATATTTAAGGGTACAGTGTGTTACACAAGTGTAACTGTCAAGCATAATTGTCACAGCAAAATGCATGAAAATAAAATTGTTTAGATTGTCTGCTTTTAGAGGCTTAACTCACCTTTCCAGAGTATCCATCCATCATCTGACCTCGTAATGAGCTCAGCGCGTGTATGATGACGTCACAATCATTACGTCACAAAGGGTTCCATATAGACCGTCACCAAATCTCAAATGGTCTGACATGTATGAATTGTATGTCTTTGTAATTCTTTGCTATTTAATGAACACTGTTGAATATTTTGAAACATTTTTGACTGGGCGCTGTTGCTGCCTTAGGCAACAACAGCACCCAGTCAAATTAGTTTCTAAATATTCAACAGCTAATTACCTGTGTAGTTTTTTGGAAATTGATAGTCAGGGTGTTCAGCGATCAATCGATCCCAACACGAGCGAGGTGTGGGTAGAGCTTATCTAGAGATGGGCAGGGGATAGCGAAAACCTGAAAGATCCATTGGTACACCCCAATGTAATGAAAGGAAATAAATCATAACATACCCAGTATGATGATTTCCTTCCGTACAATTATAATTTTTTTAATTGAGAAGTTGAATTAGGGACTTCAATTTCACAACTTAAACAAATTATATTAATATCTATAGATACGTGATGAAATCATCATATGCTAAGATTTATTTTATTTCGTTACATCTACACCCACAATTTAACCCTCTAAAAGTAGACAATTTTGACAATTTTATACTCAAGCATCTTGCTGTGATTACATGTATGCACCTTTAACAGAATTAGTTTTATATCTTAAGAATATACAGTATATGTACTGTTTCTGGGATTTGTTGTTGAAATTATACAATCTATGTGTACTTACATATACCATTAGAAACCGCATTCACCACTTGTGTAACTGTATCCAAGCCGTCCGCTCTTGTAGTCACGCCATCCATGCTTTCCACAGTGGTCTCCTGCGGTGTCGCCTCAGCATCCATGTTTACCTGTATGTCATCATTTAAGCCTAGCTCAGGTGCGTCTACACTGTTGGCCTCTATGGATGAGGAGGGAGTGTTCAATGACACAAGCTCACTTTCATCGTTATCGCTTTGACTTAGGTCTGTAAAAACACATACATGTATTGTATTGAATCATAAACATGAATAAATCAGAGATAAAACTTTGTCCGTCAACATTTTGCCTTTTTCTTACAACCTCTCTTGCAAACAAAAAGAAATCAAATTGCTCATTTAAATTAATTAAGCGTTTAATGGTCAAATTCTTGCTCAGTCATGTCAGTGAATGACCATTTGTACGCCAGGAAAAGACTATTTTTGTTACTTTACCATGGAATTTACAAAAGCAGCCTTCTAATTTTCTGCAAATGGAAATTTCTCAACTTGAATCTGAAGACCCCTTAAAATGTCAAGAAAATTCAAATATTTGCTATTAAAATCAGTGCAAATCTACATGCCAAGAGATTATTTTCGAAAATTTACCATGTGAATGACTGGTATTCTCATTCCATAGGTAAATTTTCAAAAACAGTCTTCTCTTGGCCTGCAAATGGACATTCTCCAAGACCGCTACAGAGGCTGTATTGGGTTGCGTGTAAGTCAATTTAATGAGCTTAAGTTGATACAGGAGGTGCTAACACATAGCAAGCTAACATGTATATGTATGTCCGTGTATATTCCATACACGTTAACATCCATTAACCCTATAATGGTCAAGCTGGCCAAAACCAGCCTCTGCAGTAGTCTTGAGCAATGTACATCTGCAGACCATGAGAGGGCAATTTGTGAAAATTTACCACCGGAATGACTGGCTCGATAACCGAGCCAGTCATTCCAGTGGTAAATTTTCAAAAATAGTCTTCTCTTGGCCTGCAAATGGACATTCAATTAACATCATTTTTAGATTTTTGTCACGAAATTTGACCATTAAAGTGTTAACCATGTACCATTCACAGATCGGAAACAATCCATTTTTCTTGATGCAAGGACTATTATGTTGAATATTTTGAAACAAACTTGACTGCGAGGTCAGTTTTGACCATTAAAGAATTTAAGTGTTGAAAGTACATGTATATTCATGAATAGACCATCCGGCCAAAATAAAAAATAGTTCCTCCCTGGTGAAAATTTTTCTTTTTTTTCATGCAGCCGGGAATAAAGAAGATTATTTCTACCCAGCATAAATGCTACATGTAAAACATCCAAACATGGATTCGTCAAACTATACAAATTACAGTGTTCTAAGGCCGTTTGTATGCAATGTGAATCTCTTTTGCTAATCGTGACATATGAAAAACATGACAAATTTGACAATTACAACCATATTTAATGGACATGTCCCATCTAGTTAAATATCTGAAAAAACAATTATTTATGAACGTTTTAAAATAAATTAATAATTGAAAAAAAAAATGTCCTCCCTCCCTACTGAAGACTTTTTTCCCCACCCGATTTGCTTGAACATAAATTTTTATGGACAGCCTCAGAAAGACAATGCTGGTAAATTGGCACTCCTGGATACACAAGGTACATTTCTGACATCAGAGGGCTCGATTTCAAAACTAACCAGTTAACCCGAGGACACATGTAGTAGAATTTCATACGAGTTAGTAAAACTCCACCTGCACTAACCTGTCTGGATTAGCAATGCTCTCAAAAGAGGAAATACGAAAAAACACTGTTATAATGCTATTATGTTCAGTAACCACCAAAAATTGCCAAAGGAACAGAGTTTCTGCTACCTTCAACGCTTTATTGAATATTTTGAAATTAATTTGTCTGGAAAGCCGTTGCTGCCTAAGGCAGCACCGCCTTTCCGGACAAATTAATTTCAAAATATTCAACAGCTTCTCTGTAAGGTTGCCTTGGAAATGAGTTTTATAGGGATCCATTGGTGAATGGATTATTATAGAGAAGTGATCAGCTTTGAACTTACAATTATTGGGTCAGTGAAATTTGATGCAGGATAGTAAAATCAATGATGCACTATTCAGTCTGGGCTAGTGGAAAAATCCTTAAAATCCACCCCTACATCATATACTACGAAATATTAGTGTTGGGAATTCGTAGACCTGTACTAATAATCGAACATAACCGTTTCTCATTTTTTATCCATTTTGGATGCAGTAATTCACCTTTCCAGAGTACCCACCCATCATATGACGTCATAATGAACTGCGTGGTGTGTACCATGACATCATAATGAATGACGTCGATAAGTACATCACAAATGCATATTTGATGACGGTCTATGGGCTGTTGTACAAATTGTTTGCTTTTACTATTTAATAAATATTCTGTTGAATATTTTGAAACTAATTTGACTGGGCGCTGTTGCTGCCTATGGCAGCAACAGCGCCCAGTCTAATTAGTTACAAAATATTCAACAGCTTCCCTGTATAGTTTTCAGCAAATTGATAGCTAGGGTATTCGGGGATCGATCAATGCAAACACGGCGAGGTGTGGGTGGATCTTAGCTAGCGATGGGCGGGGCATAGCTAAAAATGGAAAGGTCCATTATTGCATGTTCATGTCCATTTTAGGTATTACAGAATCATAATAACTTAAGAAATAATCTGTTGAATATTTTGAAACTAAATTGACGGGTCGCTGTTGCTGCCGAAGGTTTCATTTAAGTTTCAAATTCAAAATATTCAACAAGTTATTCGTATGGTTGCTTTGAAATTAGAATACTATTTTAGTGTTGAAATGGTGAATGCCTTAGACTAAGAAGTAATACTACAGTATATATTTGTAAAAATTAAATTCAAAACGGATTTGCCAAAAAGTATTCGTATTCTGCCAAGTCTGCAGTTGTTTTCTAACTTGACCAGTCCAAAGATATAATTTAATAATGTAGTTGATTTCTGATCAAAATCCATTTCTGAAATCATGATCGATCTGTTGGTTAAACATGCAAACCAATCAATCAATCAAGAATCAAATCGATTAATGGCCCTTTCCAGTTTTAGCTATGCCCCGCCCATCACTAGATAAGCTCCCGCCACACCTCGCCCATGTTGGGATCGATTGATTTCTGAACTCTCTGACCATAAATTTCCAGAAAACTATACAGTTAAGCTGTTAAATAATTTGAAACCATTTAACTGGGTGCTGTTGCAGCCTATGCCAGCAACAGTGCCCAGTCAAATTAGTTTCAAAATATTCAACAGAATGTTTATTGAATGGTAAAGACATACAATTTGTACAACGTGTCAGACTATTAAGCGTTAAAGACAGACTATATCGAGTCATTCATGACGTCATGATTAAGATGTCATCCTACACATCACGTAGTTGATTATGACCTTATCTGATGGATGGATAAAATGGAAAGTTGAATTGGAATAACACTGTTATATAACATGTATAATATCAGTTCATGTGACAGTACTAGTAGATACAGTACTTTACAGCAATTTCCTGCTATATTATATGCATGTAATATCTAGGGATGTCACAATATATGCAATACGTATCGCATATCGTGATACAGTACTAAAGCTTGGCGATACATGTATCCTATCAGCACCTGTGTATCGCAATACGGAGGCACACCATGGTTAGCCATTAGATTTTAAAATTAAATACTGACATGACTTAATAGCTTGCATGATTGGATTATTTTCATCTTATTTTAGCATAGATTTTATTTTACACCAAAATATCTTTGCAAATACATGGAGATTGAGCTTTTTGCTTGCCAGTACTTCATTACACTGTTAAATATGCCAAGATATTGACAAAGTGTTTTGTTTCACATTTTCCTTTGCTGGAAGTGATTACAGTCATACCTTTCCCTGTGCAAATATTTTGTGTTTAATACTTGTAAGTCATCACCACTCACTAGGTTGTGTCATTATAGTCATTTGATATCGTGATATTTATTGTATTGAGATGGGTGTATCACGATACATATTGTATCACGAGGTCCCTGGCAATACACACCCCTTGTAATATCCCAACTGGTAGCATGTGTAGTGTGTACATGTAGACTTTTAGTTGCGACTTGCAACTATCACCGGGTATTTAAATCGCTCTGTGGAATTTTTGGCAATTACTCCTTTGTCATTACGACATGCAACATGTTTAAACTTAGGCTTGCATGATTTTTCGATTTAACCGTGAAGTTCAATTTATTTTTAAAATCGCGATTTTTACAATGTAATTGAGGAAAAATCGGAAAACCGTAAAAAATTTCATGTTTTTTTAAAAATCTTAAGTGTGTACTTTTCCGTCGCATTTTATCAATACATGAGTACAATTATAATCGATTCACGCGTGTGTTCATTGTGTTTATATCCCGCCGTGCTATGCACGTGCCGAATAATTACTAATCACAACACAAAGCGCTCAAATAAACAAGGTAACACCTTTGTCATTGAGAAGACCAGCTAGTTACTCCTTCGAATCGCCATATAATTTTCTTTCTTTCGCTGCAGACCCTGAGTCTGTCGTGAAATGCCAAGTATATACTTAATTGCAGAGTGTTAGGCAATCAGTGAACACAAATCTTTTTAATTCTAAAATTAGCAATTTCAGGCGGTGTAATAATTTTTCCTTTTTGATTCGGTTGTCATGTCAAATTAAAGAAAATAAAGCAACAGCATTCCAGATTGTTTGATTTTGAACTGTGCATTCTGTTGATTACTCTTAAACGTAAATCGTATTCTGAAATCAACTATAAACTGCACCATAGGACGAGTTTACGCCGTTACACTCGTACCTACTCAACGCTACCGTACTATGTATGTGGATGCGCAGTATCTCCCCGGGTACTAATATTAGCATCTTCGCGTTACTCTGGTAATGACCTAAACTCGTCCTACAAAGGGAGGCTATAAGCGGAAGCTGATACGTCATGTAATTTATTTTTTTCTTGGCGACATTTTATCTAAAATTTTGATGAAATACATAATGTTTATTAAACTATACGCAATATTTAGGCGGTCCCAATTAATAATTTCCCTCCAGCGATGATGGACATAAGGTATACATTAAGCATAGATGTAGGATGGTAAGAATTCGTCGCATGAAAATGCGTTTTAATTTCATGCTATTTTTGTATCATTTATTTCAAATTTTTCTAGAAACAAGTAACGTTACCCCAGTTTATACTTTTGGGAATTTGGACTTACGATTTAATCGAAAATCGCGATTTGTTTTATAAAATCGATCACAATGTTTCAAAGCAAAAATCGTGCAAGCCTATTTTAATTAGTTCCCCATAAAGATGTACATAGAAATAAGATTTAATTCTGTAATGCTAAAGATTGGTCAAGAAAATTCACAGCTTTACCATTTTTGCTTAAGTCAATGTCCATTTGCAGTTAAAGAGAATAGTATTTTTGAACCACTACCACTGGAATGACTGGCACGGTTATCGAACCAGTCATTCCAGTGGTAAAATTTCCAAAATACTATTCTCTTCACCTGCATATTGGCATTTCCCAGAACCACAGTAAATCCTGGTTTCGAAAAGAACTCTTAACCCGCTTGACCATTAAAGTGTTAGCCTCACTGACCATCTTCAGATTCACCCTCTTCATCGTCATCATCACTGTCACTTTCATCATCATTATCATCGTCACTCTCTGAGTCATCATCATCATCATCCTCCTCTTTGATTGACACACTATCGTGATCATCAATATTATCCTCCTGCAGAAGGTCCATGTTGTCTTGTTGTAAAAATCCCAGAGTATCAAGTTTTCGCTGCAGGAGTGTGTCAACTGTTGACCCAGACATCGCACCTGCCCCAGCGCCTGAAGCCATTGCTGAAAGCAGATAACAACAAGAGAAATGATCAGCGATAGCAGACTAGGAATGCGCGATTACGTGATTAAACTGAAAATCATGATTATGTTTTAAATCGTGAATTTATATAATTAAAAACGAAATAATCATGAATATTTTCTATTGCATAAAATATTTCAAAACCTAACTTTCAATTACTTTTTAATGCGATTTGTCATGAAAATATGAAAAATGGCATTTTGTTTAGTGAATGTACGTCCATTTGTAGTAGGGCAAGAGATTATTTTTGAAAATGTATCATTGGAATGTCTGGCTCGATGTCTTCTCTTGCCATGCAAATACTTTTCTAAACACCATTGCAGTTTTCGTTATTGATATTCTTTTGTCGTTACGTCTTGGTAATTTGCATCCAAGCTGATTAATCGAGTAATCACGTTTATTTTTTAATAATCGATCGTGATCACTCGACGCAATAATTGCACAAGCCTAATCAGAAATAGTGTACAAATACTACAACAGTCAGTGAAGGGATCCATTTCTCAAAATCATCGCCCATTTCTGGCTAAGCTCCACCCACTTTATACGTGTGTGGGAATCGATTTATATACCTTGAACCTTGAATTACCAGAATCTTTATTCCATGGTACGGTAACTATTACAGGTAAGCCGTTGAACAGTTTAAAACTAATTTGACTGTTGATTGTTGCTGCCTATGACAGCAAAAGTTCTCAGTCAAATTAGTTTCAAAACAAGAAAGTTTGTAAATTCATCAAAGACATACAATTCGTACAACTAGTACTGGTAATTGACTTTTTTATTTTCATGACATAGCTATTATATGTCATTATGATTGTTACTAGCTAGTTTGTGATACAACTGGGTGCGCGTTCGGGAGCACAAATATTTTTTATTCGCTGAACCTATTGTTCGGTCATGTGGTAGGTTCGCCCATCGATATCTATCAGCGTGACTGAATAAAAGTGACTGAATAAAATAGTTGGTAAACTGAAAATATTTGTGCTCCTGAAAGCACCCCGACGATGACATCTACTCATCCAGGGCCTATTTTGGCGACGAACCTGGTGCCCCATACCCTTCCTCTGGCTTATATATGGTAGGGTACCAGGCATGAACCACTGATGTGGTCAATCGCTAAATCGGGCTACAGATAGTTAGTTGAGTGACAGAATAACAGAGATGAAAGATCAGAGCGAATTTAGAAAAGAATAATTGCTTTAAGCTTTTCAGAAACACAGTATAATGCCTTCGTTTGGTTCTAGCATTTGTCTAAGATCATACTATAAACCAGGAACTTGAAAAATCATATAATGACGAAGACCGGATCTTCGGATGAATGATCGATCTGTCAATTGTCAGAAAACTAACTCTAAGGAATCGATTTTAACGAAAATAGTTTTACTTCCTCAAATCCTTAGTCATAACTCAGTACTCACCGTATCAAAATATTCACACCATGGAAAGATAGAGAATAATGGGTCGTATTCACCTACCTCAAATGGTACATAGACAAGAGTATATTAATCTAATTAATAGTAACAAAGGGTATCAGATTGATACCTATTTTCGCTGACTTCTTTATTTTCTTCCTCGCGATGGAAATCCCACCTCCTTTAGACGCACCTTGAATCTTGAATAAATCTTGACCTCCTTTGCATCATCAAAGTTCAAAGTTCAAAGCTGCTTTATTTCATGGTTTTTTCTATACAATAAATATAATCTAAACAGGCAGTCCATCAAAGGCATGGCCTATTGAGTGATGGACTCCTTACACACATTACGAAAACATTTATACATTGACATATATACGACACACAAGACAGTGGCACAGTGACAGAATGCTGAAAAGCTCCCTTGATATGAAAGTCCAGGACTATTTTGGTTTGTTTTGTGGAGTTCGGACAAAAACTTTGATATATATGTCATATATACATGTATTTAATACATATGTCTTCCATTAAGCGGTGGGTGGGTAGGGCTGTCCCTTCTTTGATGTTTACATAGATATATGCCACTATGTGCACAAACATAAAACACACGACATTCAAACACATATTTATGGCATTAATATTTAAATACACTCATGCATATTTACTGACTTAATTAAACATATACTATACATATACTCCCTAATTACATCATTATCTCATTTTATTTAAATTTAGTTTGGAGTGGTTTATTATTATATAGGACTTTTGTATGCTACTGAGGGTGGGGTGGGGTGGGGTGGGGTGGGGTGGGTTGGGGGGCAGGGAAGAGCTCATCACTGTAATATAAAGTTGAGATAGTTAGAGTTTGTTAAGAATTGATAGATGCGTTGATCGTATGTGGGCTATTTAGGTGTAGTAGTAGTGAAAGTAAACTGTGAAGTATGTTTGTGTTTAGACTTCTTACTTCAATTATTAGGTTAGGTTAGGTTAGTTTATCTATAGTGGATGTGCTGGTGGTGGTGGTGGTGGTGGTGGAATGTCTTAGGCTTGTATTATTATTAATTAGCAGAGAATCTGTGACCATCAGGTATAAATATATTAATTTAGTATTTGTCGATCATAGATTCCCTGGCAATCTTCTTAAAGGATTTCTGATTTAATATGCTATCGCGTATTTTTGTACTGGTGCTGTTCCATAGTTTTGTGGCTGCTATTGTAATTCGTCGTTTTCCTATTTCTGCTGTTCGTGTAAATTCAGTGTGTAAATTGTGTTTTGTCCTAGTGTTGTGTTTGTGGATGTCTGTGCTTAGTGTGAAATTGGAGGCTATGGATTGTGGTAATGTATTGTGGTGAAACTCCTTTACAATGGTGTACATCTGTAGTTTGCCTATGTCCTTTAGTTTTAATAGCTTTTCTGACTTGAATATATTCTGGCCCTTTGCTGGTTTAGAAATCATCATCATCATTTTAACTGGCATAAGCCATTGGCTAATTATTGCCTCAGTGTTTTTTTATTATAGTATGGCTAGCTCAGTTTAATTCAAAAGATTGTTCTTTGAAATAGATCTATCTAGTTTGTTCTTGAATGATTTGATCAATGCCGCTTAATTAAGTCTCCTCAAAACCGTCAATATATCAGTGATATTATAGATTTAAAGCTTTAGCTCTGTTTTGGGAAATGCTATGATGCAGATGGGTGTTCCTGGCATTAGCTGCGGTGTGGCACCTGCACTCATGGTCACACCCTGCTGCAGCTAGCATTTGTTTGCATGTTCACTAGTGGAGGCTATGGTTGGTCTAATTGCTGTTGTTTTCATTTTCTGTGTTCATCACTATCCGGGTCTCCTCCTCTATGCAAGTGTCTCTTCATGCAACCACAAAGTGTGGATGCGGAAGCAGAGATTATCTACCGGTAATTGGAATCGATACCGAGCATGTTCTTGTATATGCAGAGGCTACTCCAAGATCAGTCCACTGTATTGGCAGAATTGCAGTATGAATTTGTGTTGGTCTGATAAACATATGCCCTGTTCAATGTGTTGGTCGCTATCTCGGTCTCCTTCTCTATGCTAGTGTCCCTTTATGCAAATCATGTTTAGGCAAAATCATGAAGCATTTCATTGAAATGCTTGTCTAGTTTACTTTTGAAGGACTCAGCCGTTGGTGCACCTATAACTGTTGCTGGCAGTGAATTCCAATAAAGTACCACTCTGTTTGAGAAAAAAGTATTTGCGAATAACCTTAGCGATGCATTTCTTGTTGGGCTTGAACTTATGTCCTCTAGTGTGTGTATTAGTGAAGAGTTCGAAGAAGCTGCTTTTATCAATGTTGACATTAAGGATTTTGTATGTTTCGATTAAGTCTCCTCGAAATCTTCTGTAATTCAATGACATTAGATTTAGGGTTCTGAGTCTTTCTGTGTAGCTGTAGTCCTTATTGTGGTAATAAGTTTGTTGCCCGACACTGTATTCTTTCTAATAGCTGGGATTGTTATTTAAATCTTGCTGACCATGTCGAGTTACAATATTCAAGTATAGGTCTTACCAAAGATTTGCAGAGTAAAGTAAGTGTAGATGGGTCTATATAGGAAAAAGTTCTTTTGATTAATCCTACTCTATTATTCACTTTTGATACAATGTTATTTATGTGTGTATCAAAAGAAAGGTCTGTGTCGATATGCAATCACAAATCTTTTTCTAGCTGTGATGTAGATATTGGCTGTATGTGGGCGGTACCAGTTGTCATAGAGTATCTGGCAACAATGGCGGACTGAACTTTTTCTCTTGGCTGTAAGATAACTGAAATATAGACTTGTAAAGCTACAAGTAGCAATTAGAGTCTTATAAAATATGAACAGTATCTCATAAGAAGCTAAAATTGCACATCGAGGTGAGACTAAAGTACTCTGAAAATAAAAGTGACATTGATTAAAAAGCAAAATGCCTGACACGAAAACTGGCCATGGAAAGGTCGGTACCAGAAGTATGTCACACAGTCAGTCAGATGGCGATAAAAGTATAAATACTGAATTAATCAAATCACAAATCCATGAAACTAATCAGTAATAAAGACCTGCTAGGAAATATCATCGAACATGTAACCGTTGCTGTGATTAAAAACATTGTTGATGATAAGACATTTATTACACAAATTACATAATCTGTAACCAATGACAGTTGCTTTCTTACTGATGTGAAGCGAGCCATTTATAAGAGTTTGAGGATGGACTTAGAAGATAATATGGAATGTGTCAGACAAAACGTGAGAGCAATTAAAAGATGAAAATGATAAATTGGTTGAGGAAAAAATAAAAATAAACGTTGATCTAGACAACCATGAATAGTATTCGAGAAGGAACTGCGTTCTGGTACACGGAATTCCAGAATCCCAAAATGAAAATACTGACAATGTGGTATTAAATGTGTTAAATGACAAATTGGTCTTAACAATAGATCCTACCAGTATCGGGCGCAGCCATAGAATTGGCCCCAAGCGCCCTGATATCCAGCCACCCAGGGATGCCCGAAATAGCAATCGTGTCTATAGCAGACCTATCATCATTAGATTCATATCATATAACACACAGCATGCCATATTCACCAACAAGCATAAACTAAAAGGTACAAACTTTGTTATTACAGAGAGCCTTACCAAGAGACGGTTGCAGCTATTGAAGTTCTGCTAGCAGCACACAGGGGTAAAATCAGCATGGTCAATTGATGGCCGCATCATCTGCCTTGTTAACTCTGGCAACAAGATGATGATTGCATCAGCAAATGACCTCGACAAGGTACCAAAATGAAAACAAACTGTCGCTGTATGTTCCTGTATAACATCTTGTGCTCATGTCGTAACAGTGTAGGCTTACTACCTGAATATGCTTCATCGCCCTTGTGTATATTTCCAAGCTGCATAAATGTGCTTCATTCATCGCTTGTGTCGTAACAATGTGTGCTTATTAAATGCATAAATGTGCCTCGTCACCCTTGTGTTTATGTTTCCAAACTGCATAATGTGCTTCATCATTTATGTTGTATCAGTATATGCTCAATACCTGCAGCAACGTGCTTCGTCACCCTTGTGTATGCTTCCAAACTGCATAAATATGCCTTATTGCTCGTGGTGTATCAGTGTATTCAGTGTATGCTTACTACCTGCTTAAATGTGATTCATCGCTTGTCATATCAGTGTATGCTTACTGCCTGTATACATGTGATTCATTTCTCATGTATGCCTCTGCACAATGTACTGTCACAACCATGATTATTACTACTCTGTGCGCTGTGTTATCCTGCCTTCTCTGTAACCCCAAATGTTGGCCTCTTGCATGTTCGACAATGCTCATCAAAACAATGCTGTACTACTACGTTTGCATGAGTCTGTGAAACGTTCTGTCATTTGACTGTGTTAATAAAATTTATTTTTGCAAATGTATGCATTTGTGCAATGTCATGACTGTCACTTGATTCTGCTTTGTACGTTTTACACTGTCACTCTTTGTCATCCGAATCCTTGTCATTCTCTTACGCATGCTTCTGTGCTCAATAGCAATGATCAATATCTATATATGTCTTTGCATTTAACCTGTGTACCTGACTGTACAAATGAATTCTCCATGTATCATCTCCAAGGCAACAATACAGGAAAACTGCTGAGTGCTTTGGAGTTGATTTGACTGGGAGCTGTTGCTGCCTTATGAAGCAACAGCTTCCTGTTGGATTAATCTCAAAGTATCAAGCAGAACAAGATTTACATTATCATGATTGTAATGAACTTACCGTAACAGAATGTATGCACGCATTGCACGCACGCTTATCATACACATTGCACATATGATTATAAATCTATCTACATCAAACATGACTTTATGCTGATCAAACTGAGGTCATATTCTCATCCATAGGTAATGGTATTAGCCCGGCTACTTTGTATGCATGTTAGAATCGATGTATAGGCATGCTGGAATAGATTTGTATGCATGTTGGAATAGATTTGTATGCATGTTGGAATCGATTTATATGCATGCTGGAATAGATTTATATGCATGCTGGAATAGATTTGTATGCATGTCGGAATAGATTTGTATGCATATTGAAATCGATTTATATGCATGCTGGAATAGATTTATATGCATGCTGGAATAGATTTGTATGCATGTTGGAATCGATATATATGTCGGACAATTAAAAAACATATATAGGTATATAATAAATATCTGCACTAGCTGCTTGCGGGCCCCGGCTACTTTGTATGCATGTTAGATTCGATTTGTATGCATGTTGGAATAGAAACATATTTATCAAATTAGTCCCAAAAATATTCAACAGCTGACCTGCCTGGGGGTGCTTCTTTGGGGGGTATTTGGGTTTTTTTATCCGAAATATTAGAATTTCAGGGTTTACCTTGCTACAATAAATAATAAGGTACATGCAAGTACCAGTTAGTCAGTTACATAAATACTGATCTTATATGTTATCCAAAGTCAGTTTTAATGATTCTCTGTGTAGAATTTATGTGCACATATATGTATGCATGTATTTGCGTGCACGTGTGTGTATGTATGCATATGCATGTATGTATAATATATGGGTACACAATAAATATCTGCATGTGTATATATGTGGGTGTGTATGTGTATATATGTGTGTGCGTGGGTATGTATGTATGTGTATGTATGCATATATATATATATATATATATATATATATATATATATATATATATATATATATATATATATATATATATATATATATATATATATATATATATATATATATATATATATATATATATATATATGTATGTATGTATGTATGTATGTGTGTGTGTGTGCGTGCGTGCGTGCGTGCGTGCGTGCGTGCGTGCGTGCGTGCGTGCGTGCGTGCGTGCGTGCGTGCGTGCGTGCGTGCGTGCGTGCGTGCGTGCATGCGTGCGTGCGTGTGTATGAGTAAATAATAAATATCTGACCTGGCTACAAGCTGGCTCCGGCTACTTTGTATGCATGTTAGAATTGATTTGTATGAATGTTGGAATCGAAATATATTTATCAAATTAGTCTCAAAATATTCAACAGCTGACCTGTGTAGGTGTTTTTTATCTGTGATATTAGGATTTCAGGGTTTACCTTGGTACAATAAGTAATAATCTACATGTAAGTACTATTTACATAAATATTTATCTTAATATGTTATTCAAAGTTAGTTTTAATGATTATGTGTGCATATGTATGTATGAGTAAATAATAGATATCTGCACTGTTGCAAGCTGGCTTCGGCTACTTTGTATGCCTGTTAGAATCGATTTGTATGTATGTTGGAATCGAAATATATTAATCAAATTATTCTCAAAATATTCAACAGCTGAACTGTGTAGGTGTTTTTTGATCTGTGATATTTGTGTAGGTGGATTTTTTTATCTGTGATATTAGGATTTCAGGGTTTACCTTGTTACAATAAACAATAATGTACATGTAAGTACTGATTACATAAATATCTATCTTAATATGTTATTCAAAGTACGTTTTAATGATTCTTAATGTACATATATAATAGATGAATAGTATGATTTTAATCATTAGCAATATATTCAGCCAATACAGCTTCCTATTAGCCAGATCTCAATTTTACTAGGATTTGATAATTAGCAGATGGGTATATCCCCCACTGTGTATTAAGCATGAATGAATATCGTTTCTTGTCATATATTTGATTTCAATATTTGTTGTCAATCTGTATGAATTGTGTTCTTAAAACATGTCAATAGTCTGGATGACTGTGCACATCATAATTTCTACTTTATGCCTGACCTGTCTCACCATATGTAATTGCCTCCCAATATCTACAATGACTAGTGAACCAATGCAAATCCATTGGAGGGTTAATGCCTCTAAATACTCTAAGTGATTCATCCAAAGCTTTTATTTATTGCTAGTTGATACTTGACTCATCTCATCCTGTGTGTCCACAGACAGATGACTAATACCTGCTGGACTACAAGGATAATTGGGTAAAGCTCGAAAAACAAAGTACTCATGGTAAAGCTAATTCACAGCCTGGTTGTTGTTTGCTATATTTGTCTGTTGGCAACATTATTAAAAGTAATTAGACGCCCAGGATGGATGGGGTTATACATAATTAAGTCATGATAATCCCAATGTTACAGCCAAATATAGAAACCTATTTAGTCCTCCTAATGATCCCCAATAACCTCCCTCTCCTCACCACTTCCATTCCTTTGTTCCTTCCCTGTTCCTATTCCCACTAACCTGACCCATGCCTGCTAAGTTCCCGTGCGCATCCTGTAGAAAGCCTATCAAGAACAACCAAAGAGCATTGTTATGTGACCTTTGTAGTAAATGGGTTCATCTAAGTTGCTCCAAATTAACAACATCTGATTGTCGCAACCTCGAAGCTGGTGACACCTGCTGGTGATGCACCAACTGCAGTACGTCACTTTTTCCCTACAATCATTACAATGACAATACAGATTTCACGCTTGCTGTATTAAATCCATATTATGACCCTACTACCGCTGAGGTTGCCGATGACCCATCCCCCATTATGAACCTTTTCGAATTAAATCTACCTAAACTTCGCCATGATGACACTAGAAATGACTTAAATATATTTGCACCAACTTGCGACTATATCCTTCCAAAGACATTCAATGACAACTTAACAGAGAACAAAGAACACATATCATTTTCACTTCTATTCATTAATATGCAATCTCTCATGAAGAACATCAACAAGTTACAGCGTCTCCTAGATCTCAGTGCACATGAATCTGGAATTATTGGAATTACTGAGACATTTATACATGCAAATTCACCTACTAATCCCATAAATATAAAGAATTATACATTTGTTGAAAAGCACAAAAGCACAAAAGCACAGGCAGAGGAGGTGGTGTAGGCATGTATATTAAAGAAACCATCCAATTTATTGAGCGTGATGATCTTTCTCATATAGAAGAATATATTCAAATAATGTTTATCGAAATCCAAAAACCGAAAGGCAAAAATAGAATTATAGGTACAATTTATAAATCACCCAAAGGCGATAAGGAACATCTAATTGAAATAATGTTTATCGAAATCCAAAAACCGAAAGGGAAAAATAGAATCATATGTACAATTTATAAATCACCCAAAGGCGATAAGGAATGTCTAATTGAAATACTAGGAAAAACTTTGGAAACTAATCAGAAGGAAAACAAAACAGTCTACCTCATGGGTGACTACAATATTGAGCTGATGAGACAAGCTTGCTTTCACATGTAAAATTTTACAAACTTACTTAATGCTCATTCATTCTATCCAACCATAACTAAACCGACTAGAATAGGTAATGTTTCGGACACAATTATTGATAATATATTCAGCAATAACATTAATTTCAGTAATAAAACAGAAGTAGGAATTCTCGTAACAGACACATCAGATCACCTACCAATTTTTCTTCCTGAAAGACAGCAGACCTGCACGAAACCATTTAAATATGAAAAATTAAGCGCAGAGAAATAAATCAGGTCAATATTGAAAAATTTAAAAGAAACATGTCTGAGGTAGATTGACATACAGTTACAGACATACAGTGCTGTGAGAATGCCTACACTAAGTTCCACGACATTTGCACCAGAGTTTTCGAAGACAGCTTTCCCATGAAGGAAAATAAAAAACACAACCCGACTAAACCATGGCTAACAACTGGACTAATAGCTGCCTGTCATAAAAAACATAAACTTTATTTGACATTTATCAAATGTCAAACAAAGCATAACGAACTGAAATTTAAGAAATATAGAAGCAAGTTGGACCAAATAATAAGAACAGCCAAAAAAGCCTATTACCACAACAAATTTGAACAATGTAAGAATGATATAAATGAAACATGGAAAATAATTAAATCACTTTTGAATAAAAACAATGGTAAACCACAACAAACACAGTTTCTTTATAACAACGAATTAATAACCGATGACTTTGAAATTGCATCAGGATTACATGATTATTTTGTTAATATAGTTCCAACATTTTCAGATAAAATCAAATCATCATCCTGTAGCAAATATAGTGATTACCTCACAGGCAACTATCAATCCTCTTTTTTCACTAACCCAGTCAGCAATGAATAAATTTTTAACATTCTTAACAAACTAAACCCTGCAAAAAGTGCTGGCCTTGATGGATTTAAGTGGAGTATTTTCAAACACTGCACCTTAGACCTACTAATACCCCTCAACCACATTTGTAATCTATCTATCACGCAAGGCATCTTTCTATCAAAACTAAAAGCTGCACAAGTAACACCTATATACAAAGCAAAGGATTCATCTAACTTCACAAACTATAGACCTGTCTCAATACTTCCACTCTTCTCCAAATTAATGGAACGACTTATGTATAATCGGCTTATTAGCTATTTAGACAAAAAGTCAATCCTGTATACATCACAATACGGGTTTCATGAAAAACATTCAACAATGCTAGCACTAATTGAAATGACAGAAAAAATAATTGCTTCAATTGAAAAGAAAAACTACATAATAGGCATTTTCTTGGACCTTTCAAAAGCTTTTGACACGATCAACCACTCTATTTTACTAGAAAAACTTGCCTACTATGGAATCCGAGGAAGTGCACTCAACTGGTTTCAAAGCTACCTAAATGAGAGAACGCAATGTGCGCAATTTAATGCAATTTAATGCAACCTGACTACCTTGCGGTGTTCCTCAGGAATCCATCCTTGGCCCTCTGCTGTCCCGCTTGTATATGAATGATCTGTTCAATGTAAGCAAACACATGTCACTAATACTGTTCGCAGATGACACCAATGCCTTTTGTTCTGACGAAGATATAATTACTTTATACAAAAACATAAATGAGGAAATGGAAGAAATTACTAACTGGTTTTCGTTAAATAAGCTGTCATTAAATGTGGATAAAACAAACTATATGTTATTTTCAAAATCTAGAGAACATATAAATAATGATATTCCGAAAACTTATATCAACAAAAAAGAAATTGAAGAGGCCCCCATACCCAAAGTTTCTAGGATTATATTTAGATAAAAATCTGACCTGGGCCAAACAAATTGAGACAGTTACTGCGAAAGTAGCAAGAGGAATAGGTGTCATCCAAAGATTAAAACCATATATGACACATGACACGGTTAAAACACCTTAATCCTTCTGTACCTCACATACTGCAATGCCGTTTGGACTAACACCTATAAAAACAAAATATCTAAAATTCAAAGCCTCCAAAAAAGAGCATTAAATTATTTTCTCGACCAGCAGAAGGCCAAGACATGTTTAAAGAAGAAAAACTACTCAAAGTTATTGACATAGGTAAATCCCAAATGTTAACTATTGTGAAAAATTTCCATCACCACACCCTACCCAAATCCATATCCCCCTTCTTTCTGAACAATATTAACATCCACCAACACTAGAAGCAGACACAAACTACATGAGAAATATACACGCACAGACATGGGAAAACATAGAATATCAATTACAGCTACTCAATTATGGAATAACACTAAACAGGAAACCCGGGACAAAATACTGACAACAAAATCATTCAAGAAAATAATAAAGGATTACTTAATTAACATGTATTAGTGCTACTACCACTTCTACTACTACTACTACTACTACCACTACTACTACTACTACTACTACTACTACTACTACTACTACTACTACTACTACTACTACTACCTTCCCACTCCAATCCACCCACTACGACTGGATGTTTTCAACTGCTAACAACTATCAAATTTTCATATTCAGTAATCATAAAACCAAGCTACTGGATGGGGAGGAGAATGAGCACTGTGCCCCTCCCCTCCCTCCCCACCCTTGCCAAAGGATGCTCCCCACTAGCCAACATCCTGGAAACATCTTATCAACTGCACAAATACAGCACAGCTTGACGATGACCTGACAAACCTCTAAACAAAAACAGTATCTTGTTGTTAGAATAACTGAAAAATCAGTGTAAGAAATGTTCTCTTGTATGTTTTGGATATGGGTGGATTGGATGACATTGCTGCCTATGGCAACAGTGGCTTCCAATTCAATTATATTCAACACATTCAACAGAAGGTTTTTATTTTACTATTGAGATGAACTGGTTATTTCCGAGATGTACTGTATAACCAAAGTCAACCAAAAATATAAATGTTTGTGTTGTATTGTAAAATCACCACTACAACTACTACTACTACTTAGACATGTATTAATTTTTTATTTAACTTGTCTACGTCCTGTGTTTGTATGCTACTGCCCTGTTTAATTTATTTGCATAGATGTATGTATATGTGTGTAAGGTATCCACCAATACAATAGGCATTGCCTTCGGCGGACAACCTAGTTGAATCCATAATTTATATATATTTTACTACTAAATAAATAATCTTGAATCTTGGATTCAGGAACTGTTACTGCCGAAATGTAAGACATGTGTTTTACTTGTATTGAAGCCTAGTTGCCATGTCCAGGACCACGCGCATACCTTCTCTATGTTATCTTGGATGTCATTGGTGGATGGGTCTCCAAATATTTTCGTGTCATCAGTAAATATTTTGCAGTGGCAGCTTAGTGATTCTGGTAGATCATTTATGTAAATTAGAAAAAGGACAGGCCCCCAGAACACTTCGTTGTGGGACACCACTGGTTACATCTGCCCAATCTGATGCTGTATCATTAATTCTTACTCTTTGTTTTCTATTGGTTAAATAGTTTTCTATCCACATGGTTACTTTATTTCCTATACCATAGTTTTGCAATTTTCATTGGAGTCTTTTATGTAGAACTTTATTGAAAGCCTTGGAGAAATCCAGATATACAACATCAACAGATTCTTTTGCATCAAGTTTAGTCGTTATGTATTCGAGATACTCTAGCCATTGAATTTTCCATGATCTGTTATGTCTTAAACCGTGCTGGCATGTAGCGAATAGGTTTGCTTCTTCCAAATAGTTTACAATACTGCCCCAAACAAATGACTTAAGGGCCTTGCACAGGGTGCAGGTAAGGCAAACTGGTCTGTGGTTATTTGGTTCAGTCTTTAAACTTTCTTGTATATGCAGCACACATTTACCAATTTCAAGATATTTGGTAGTACACATTCCTCAAGAGATTTGTTAAAGATGATGCATAAGGGTACACTAATTTCCTTAACTACTTCGATTAGTATTCTCATTGGAATTTCGTCTGGGCCATTGCTTTTATTTGGATTGAGGGTTTTCAGTTTTTTCTCAATCGCCATAGGTGTTATTAATATACTGTCTAAAATGGTGGGCCTATTGCTGGTACTTGGTATAGTATGCAAGTCCTCAGAAGTGAAGATACTTGAGAAGAAGTTGTTGAGGATATTTGCTTTTTTGTAATCTGTGCTAATGGTACCAGTATCTGGGTTATGGAGATCACTAATCAATTCATGTAGAGTTGTTTTGCTTTTTACATAGTTCCAAAATGCTTTAGTGTTATTTTACCTAAAGACACCACTTTTCGGTCGAAGGACTGTTTGGCTCTTCGGATGGATGATGTAGCTATGTTTCTGGCAGTCTTGTAAAGCTCATAATCTGTAGTTTTCTTAGTTTTATTAAACGTTTTGTAGGCTTGGTTCTGTAGTGTAAGTGACTGTGATGTGGTGTGGTCAATCCAGATCGAGATGTTTCTTCTGCCCTGTTGCTTACAGGTAGGAATATATTGCTCTTTCATAGTGGATAATTTTCTGTGTAATAGGTTCCACAATTCATTTGTACTAAGTTCGTTCAGATCATGCCAGTTCATCATTTCTAACTCTGTTCACATTTCAGCAGGCATACCTTTATTCAATAGTAGTTTGGATTTAGTTGCTTGTTTGGCATGGCTTAAAATGTTCAGGTGCAGTGAAATTTGGAGAATGTCGTGATCGCTTTTACCTAGATGTGATAGGTGGGTTATTTCATGGACAATGCTCATGTTGTTTACTAAGATGAGATCTAGTATATTTGATTTCTGATTTATTCTATGCCTTGTTGGTTTAGTAACTAGTTGTTGTAGAAAAATATTATTAGTAGAATCCAGAAATGCATCTTCCTCTCCATTAGTTGAAAGTCCAGTGCTCCAGTTAATTGTACTGAAATTGAAGTCCCCTACTATAAGAACGCGGTCAGTGCCAAACTAACCTACCATGTTTAGCAGATTTATCAGATTTTGTTGTTTGGACAGTCCGAGTTTGGACTTCTGTAAATGCATCCAACGAGGATTGTTTCTTTTTGTTGTGAGATCCATGATGTCCACACTGACTCATTGAAGCAATGATTATTTAGTGTATCCCAGTCCTTGGCGTTTATTGATTCATGAGTATAAATCAGGACACCTCTTGGTGGGTTACTGTTCAATGAGAGTTTATATTCGCCAATTTGTAGTTCGCTAATGTTTATGTTTGTGTTTTTAGGTAACACTTCTGTAATTGATATGATGGCTGGACGAATCTCGTGTACCAGCCCTCCCTCGGAAAGTTTTGAAATCTAGATGCTCTCAGAGTGCATTTCCTGTATTTTTGCAGGTAAATATGGACGTTCATTTTACTGAGAATTTATTCTATTTTTTAACATTTTCTGAAGAAAAATGATTTATACATAACTGAGTTGTATAAATAATTTTCCCAAGAGAAAATGATATCAAACTAGAATAAATTCTAAGCAAATTTCAGGTGATGAAAGTTAGTACAAGCCTACAAAGCAATATCTGTCCTGCCTGGGGTTCCAGCTAGAGTGTCTCCTGAAGCTGGTCTGGTTAAGCAGCATAAAGCAGCAAGCCTTGGAGACACCATATGATCTCACCATGTCACTGACTGATATAACCAAACAGAGTTTCTACTATATGTTATAGTACATCTTACTATCTAATCAAAACCAGGTGTCCAAATCAAATTTCTTTCAAAATATTCACAAAAATATGTTTCCTATAACAAAAAATTATTATTATTATTATTATTATTATTATTATTATTATTATTATTATTATTATTATTGTTATTAATACTATTATTATTATTATTATTATTATTATTATTATTATTATTATTATTATTATTATTATTATTGTTAAATTTTAGACTCAAAATGCAAAACAATTCACAAGTTATTTAGTTACTAGTACTGTAGTTTCCTATTCAATTCAAATAAATTAGCGGACAGCCTATTAACCTTTAGCACACTGAATTTTTTATGTTCATTTTTCAACAATTTTGGTGGAAGATGTTGCTGTCTACGACAGCACCATCCTCCACCAAATTTGTTGAAAAATAAACAACAGTTCATCTTGTACTTTAATTTGAAAATTTAAAATTTTGACAGCAGAGTGGTAAAGGTTAACTGATGTACCCATAACAATTTGACTGGAGCTAACGCACCAACTTTCAATCAAATTAGTTTCAAATTATTCAACAGTTTAGTTATCTGTATACATGTCCTTTTGTTTTGAAAGTGTTAATGTCACCTATCCATTGTTTAGCTTTTTAACTTTGTCAACAAATGGGTGTGGCGTATGTGATAGTGGGTGGCCTAGAATTCAATGATTATTACATTCGATTGGGAAAAGTATGAATGTTCTAAGTCTTACCGAAATAGTTTTCCAAACGGGAGATCACAGATTCATTTAGCTTTTGGAATATCTTATCGCCGATGGATTGTCCTGGTGCTTCTTTAGCTGCAAGTTTGGCCGAGCTCACTGCATCCGATGCAATGTGAGCTTCACTGTTAGTGTGGGCTCGCACTGATTCTATCCTAAAGTTACTTGTTCCCGTGGTAAATGCACAAGAAGATGAACTAGACTGATTAAATTCACGGCACACGGTACAAAACATCACTGTCTTATCATAGCCAAGACATGGAAAATCATGCTCCCATGTCTTTTGATATTTATGTAGTCATGTATTTTGTACTGTCACATTTCCGTTTATCCTCGAATACTTTTTTCTCGGGCTGCGTTACACCCGCTATGAATTGCCACATATTGAAGCTGCCGCGACATTTTTTCAAACATTTACATGGTTAGCATGGACAAGCGAACAGCCGATAAGAGCCGCAGCCCGATTGGTTAATCTGTTGAGAAATTCTCTCAACTGCTTGGAGAACAACCAATGATAAACGCGCCTTTTACTGGAGTAATCAGGAACCAGTTGCATCATGTCGAGTTGCAGAGAAACACGCTATCTCATTGGTCCAAATTCTAGTAAATGACCAATAGCAAGCAACGACGCATTGTCAATTCGGCCGTAGCTATCGGCTAGAGAAATGTCACGGAAACAAATTGCTTTTGAGTTTTATGATTTTTATCCTTTTATCAATCACATTATTTTTTTTCCACGAAATAAAATACATTTTTGATGAAATTTTGCACTAGTCCATCAGACTATTGATCAGTGGTCTATTGGTAGTCCGCCCGAGAATATGGTAGTCTCAGGCTAGCGGACTAGAGCAAAGATCGAACCCTGTTATATATATCTTGGGCATAGGTGTGTGTATATATGCATGTGTGAGAGGGTGAATAGAACATGGTGTTTCATAATTTCTTTTCTAGTTTAAATTCTAGAAATTCTTGGCTAGCATTAATATAAGTCTAGGTATAAGTTATATCTATAGAATTAGGAGTTCTTTGACCATATTCTTCTTCTGTATGTATCATCATATGGATCACATACCCACCAATGTGTGGTAAATATAAAATATAAACTTTGAAAGTTCTTCTAGTGGCAATACAATTCCTGACAGTATGCCAATCCAAATTATCACACTGAAAAAAATCAAAATGTCAATGATTTCAATTAGTCTCTGTCTGTATAAATTTGGCAAATTGTTGCTGATAATGTGTGCTGTTGTGAGAATTGAGCATATATGTTCTACCTCAGTGAACATCATAACAGAGTTGCCTCGAGATAATCTCAGTTTGATGACAGAGATCTGGGATATCTGGGATTATTCCTGAATCCACTGCACAGTTGATGACCAATTTGGATAACAGACGGACATCTCTACAAAGCAGCAACCATGTGTGAAAGCCTAATTCATTATCATCATCATCATTTTTATGAGACATAAGCCATTATTGCTTCAGTGTTTGTCGGTGTAGTACGGCTTGCTCAGTCTAATTCAGAAGATCTTTCTCTGAAGTAGATTTCTATTTTGTTATTGGATGATTTGACCATTGTCGCTTAATTAATTCTTCTCGAAACCATCAGTATATCAGTGACATTAGAATTAATACTTTAGCTCTGTTTTGTGGAAATGCCGTGGTGCAGATGGGTGTTCTCCGCATCAGCTACAGTGTGCCGCCTACACTCATGGTTACACCCTACTGCTCCTAGCATTCAGTTACATGTTGACTTGCGGAGGCTGAAGTTGGTCTTATTACTGGTCTTATCACTGTTGTTGTCATTTTCTTTTATCCGAGTCTCCTTCTCTATGCTAGAGTCTCTTCATGCAAATCACGTTTAGTCAAAATCATGAAGTATCTCTTTGAAATCAATGTCTAGGTTACTTTTGAAGGATTCAACCATTGGTACCTCAACAACTGTTGCTGGCAGTGAATTCCAATAGCATACAACTCTGTTGGAGAAAAAGTACTTGCGAAAATCCTTAGTGCTATGTTTGGCTTGAACTTATGTCCTTTAGTGTGTATTAGTGGAGAGTTCGAAGAAGCTGTTTTTTGTCAATGTTGTATATATCATTAAGAATTTTGTATGTTTCGATTAAGTATCCTCAAAATCTTCTGTACTTCAATGCCATTAGATTTAGGGTTCTGAGTCTTTATACGTAGCTGTAGTCTCTAATTTGTGGTATTAATTTGTTGTCTGATGCTGTACTCTTTCTAATAGCTGGGATTGTCGTTTAAATCTTGGCGACCATGCTGAGTTAAATAGATGATAGATAAATATATAGAATAATTGTTGTTTAATAAGGGTTTTAAGTCTCAACAAGCTTTTCTTTCTGTGTGTGAGTAAGGCACAGCAAGTAATGACCATATGAGGATAGTCTTCTGGCTGCTGTTGACATAGTGGACATGTTGGATCTATTTGCATTTTGTTAAACCTGGCTATGGTAGACTTGACGAGAGCAGTTCCTGTGTGTAGTCTTAGTTTTATGCTAGATCTTTGTACATCTTTGACTTCATTCTGAATGCTGCTGATGGACAAAAGACGTCTTCCAATATAAAGTCCTGTGGTATGGCAGTAAAACAGAGTTTTCTTTCTAAGGCAATGTTGATGTAGCTCGTGTGTCCACCATTTATCAACTGCACCTTTGATCATTTCCTTCCATTGTTGTTTGCTCTGAGACTGATTTCCTAGGTCTACCAATTTTGGAAGATTATATTTTTGGAGAATAGTCTGTATATAGATAAACCAGCTTTGCGATTTGGAGGTAATTGGACTTATAGCCAACTGTCGCCCCATTATAAGGTTTAATGTAGTATTTCCACTCCTAATGATTCCACCCAGGAGTGTGAGTTGCCAGAGGTGAAGCTCTGATACAAGAGGTCTGGCACAAATTAGTAGGAGGATACCGCATCTAGCTGTATGAACTGGTAATGCAAGTATCTTTCTCAGCATGTCGAGGTGGAAGCTCTCTAAAATTTCTGCTTGTTTTAAGGATAGTACAAATTTTTCCAGATCATATCGAAGTATTGGTAGAATGTACATGACATATACATGAAAGCATGTCTTTGGAGCTAAACCATTAGACCAATGAAGTCCCATTCCTGTCATGGCGTAAAAGATTCTTCACGCTTTTGATCTGGTGTGATGATTTTGATCAACGTGACAATCTGTTGATATTTAAATTAGTTTGCATGAATGTGCACTAGTAAGGGAGTGAGTCGGCTTGATGCGCGTGTAGTGGTGTGTTGTAGACACCCAGTGATTGGATGAGGGTCAGAAAACTGTTTCGTGATTGGTTCAAGGAATTTTTGCCTAGACACATCACAGACTATTTTTATGGTCTACGCCTGGTGACAGTGATGAGGTGTATAGAATATCTAATCACTCTTAATTCGATTACCATTGGCAACATCTTCACAAATTAAAAGTTGAAACAATTGTAAGAGAACATCAAGGTGAATACGTAGGATGAAGTGAGACAGTGAAATAAGCGTTGAGTTTTGCTTGGTACTCATTTATTTAGACCAGGTTCAAGATAATATTTACTGATATGGTGGTTCGCCATGGTTTGGAATAAATAACAGAGTCATCTCCTGGTTCCATGATTATTAACTAGTGAGAGCGTGTAACAGAAATTGGTAGCCATTTGTATTGGAATTCGATGTCTCAGACTGTTTGTAAAAGGGAAGTCTGTTTGACGAGAAGCGTGTTCCTTGGCTGGTATGAGGATGGTTTATGGTATTATCAGCAGTGAGTTAAGCTATTTTTTAACTTGTATATAAATCTATGTGACAGTGTTTAGCGAGTATGCTTTAATTCACTTGTTCTTTGTAAAAATGTATCGAGTTCCACGGTAAATATATAGCGAGCTGAATTTCAACAATCTACAGTATGTAACATACTCCATTGCCGTAAAATATTGAGAGGAGCTTTGCGATTGGTCAGGTTTGGTCATTAGAGCATGGAATTTCTATTCTCAGGAGAGGTTGGTTTTCCATAAAGACGGCTCCGTTGTCTAGTTTATTGAATGTGGTCATGCTTGACTTGAGAGCTGATACAATAGGTTGCACATGCCATGTGTGCCTGTAATGTCTGAATAGCATAGGTAGGTGTATGAGTAAGTACAATAGATGGAAATTAGCATGGTGGTGACTTCTGTATTTTTGTCAAAATGCGTAAGCTGCAATCTGTTTAACAGTTGAATCCTCAGATGTAGTGTTATGAAATATTTGATTTGTTTGTTAATTAATTTCAAAATTTCATTGAATGGTTGAGTATATAAAATTTCATGAGGAATTTAGTATTGACTAAATACAGTACCACTCTGCCAATGTTTGGTGGGCAATTTAAGAAGTTCTGGCCAAGTGGCTTATGTCGTCCACTAATGTAGTGTGCATGGTGAAGGGATTAGAATGGAAGGTTTTGTATGCATGTTTTATTGATACATTTTTTCTTACTTAGTCGGAAAACAGGGTTTCAATGAAATAGGTTTTTTATTATTTAAATTTAATGAGAATATGTTTTAGTGATAATCCTAACACCTTATGAAGTTGGTGATAATCAAAGGTGGGTGCCTGTAATGTAGATTTGGAGTGGGCTCATGTTTGTATTCATATGAACTGTAAACAAGTTAGAACAGTTCTTTTACTGTTTGGCAACATGCTTTAAATGCCTCAACATCTAAGGCATGTTGATTTAATCATGGCAGTAAGTTTTTGAATTTACATGGACGTGAGCTGTCAAATATTTGTTTAACGCTGACATGCCATGTTAAAATAATGTCTTTTTGGGGCAAAAGTATTGCCAGTTAAAGCTGACATGCCATGTTAAAATAAGGTCATTTTGGGGACAAGAATTGCTAGTTAAGTGAAATGAAGGAATGCATTGTTTGGCACAATCAAAATGGAATCATGGTTTTGAACATAATAATATTCAGATTGTCACTAGGAAGCATTATATGACAATTTAATCCATGTAATGTTAAATTTCAGGAATAATATTCAAAGAAGGATTGGTATTTTCGTATTGATATAGTCTGTGGTGAACTGTTATCTTTAGGATGACAAGTTCTTTGAGGCTTCGTCAATTTGAAGGTATTAAATTCTATTAATTTCTTATAATGCTGGACTCATAGAGAATCTTTTCTATGATATTCAAGTGTGTGGTGCGAAAGAATCAATCCTTGTATCTGGTATATGGATATCAGATGTCAGAATTGATGTCGAACGAAATACATATGATCTTATGCCAAGTTTTGTGAATTTATGGGATGCTATGTACTTGATAATTAATATGTGCTTTATATTTGGTTCACAGAAATAAGGGAATAAGCGAGAGAAGGGAATATCAGTGATGGAGTAGATGGAGAGTTATGGAGTGTGAATCCTTGGGATTCCTGTTCAATGACGTGGGTTCTGGGTAAGCACTGCAGTGTTATACTATAGGTATGGAAAAGATATCTTTTCTAATCTAATTTTTAAATTTGTTTAAATGGTTCAACTGATGATTCATTGTTGCGGTTAGTAGTAATACGTTGCGGTCATTCATCTTTCAAATTCGAATTTAGTTTTAGAAATGGATGTTTTGGGTAATAAACTGTCTTGAATTAAATTTGATTGTACTTGTCTTTGCAGTCTTATGTCCTAGAATACCAGGAGGTAAGTTGCCAGACAAATTATTTTCAAAATATATTCAATTAAACTATAAACTAGATAGTATGACATAGGAGGCTTTTCAAGATGGTCAGAAATTTGTTCCCAATTGAACTACATTGTTTTGTGTAACAATTTCATTGTTTAAGGTGGTTGACGCCATATTTTGCAGTCAAATTATTTTCAAAAATTTAATTCAATTTTGTCACGGGTTAACAAATCTAGTAAAAGTATTCAATAGATAAAGCTTAATATTAAGGTGACTGTATGGATTTCATTTATTTATTGTTTATATGGATTCATGTATGTACATGTATGCAGTTTCAGGGAATCAATGGTATACATTCGCAAACATGACTAATTGATAGAATTATTTCTATATTATGTGCCTAATAATTCTTTATTGTTTTCTTTCCCTAATGGTTATCAGGGATTATGGTTAGGGTTAGGGGTTTGTAGATTGGATTTGAAGATTGGATTTCGGAGATTGGATTGGAAGATTGGATTTGAATTTGATCAGTGTTTGAGAGTGGGGAATGGATTGAGACTTCAGTAAAAGAAAAAGGCAGGGCCACCATGATACCACTCCAAGTCAGTGAAGAAGTGTTATCTTTAATCGCGAGCTAGCAAAAAAATAGCCATAATTTGGTCAATTCTGGAATAGCAGTATGTTTTGTTCTCTGTTAAGGTCGTCATGACCTATCCTTTTGCTATGGAAAGTACGGTAATAGAAACATAAAAAAAGTAATTTGTTCATCAGGAATTATTTCTGTAACATATTGAGCATGATATAATTTGTCTGCATAATTGTATATTGTTTTGTATTTATGAAGAAAACAATCAAAGAATCAATCAGTAAAGCAAATGAATTTATTTTAACTGGTTTGTTCTAATTTCCTGTGTTGCTATACCATCCATGTGCTGATTCTAATGTCCACTTCCCAAATATTTCACGACATTAGAATCTTGTGATATCGCTGCGATGTACCACTGAACCGTATATATATATATATAATCTTCAAAATATTCAACAATTATATTCAGCATCTATATTCAACTAAATTTATTTGAATCGATCAGTTAGCTCCCTTACACATGACCACAATAAACCAGTAGCCATTTACTTGGGTATACCTAGATAGCTAGATTTATGACCTCAAACTATTGCTAGGAACCAGGCAGTATGACAAATATCATCATCATCATCATCATCATCATCATCATCATCGTGACATAGTCCTTTCTTCTTTCTTTTCCCATATCACACAAACTTCAACATCTTCAAGATTTGCATGTAGGTTTTGGCTGCGGGAGACATAGTTAGTATAATCCAAATTTACCTATTAAATTATAAAGGCAATTTGTAGACGTTAAAATCTTATGAGTGAAATAGCGGTAACTTGTAAAAACACAGAACTCAACTAACGCATATACATGTTAAAACAGAGTTATTATTATTGACTCAGAGGAGATCTATCCTGGCTAGATGTCCCTTGAAAGTGTCAAGGAATGATCACCTCCTCTGGTAGTTTATTCCAGTAGACCACGCTTCGTTGGAAGAATGACATACGATATGCTTCATTCCTGGTTAAGATTTGGATGAAGCTATGTATGTGGCTAGATCTAGTTGGACGTGTTACAGGTTGAACGTAGCATTGTGGGTTAATGGACATCTGGTTATTCACAATCTTATAGAGCATACATAGCCTACCCACCATCGTGCGGTGTTGCAAGGTAGGCCAGTTTAGGTGATTTAACATGCTTGTGAGACTTGAGGTGTTATGACAGTGGTTTAATGTCCACCCAGCCGCCCAGCGCTGTACGATTTCTATGCGGTCCTGCAAACCTTTTATGTGGGGACCCAGACACTAGAGCCATACTCTAGTCTTGGCCTGATTAATCCCTGGTATTCCATACCTTTGATGGTGGAGGAATGAATCCTTAGATTACGTTTTAGGAAGTCTAGTGTCTGGTTTATCCTTTTGGTCAGGTTAGTGATCTGGGGTTTCCAGCTTGGGTTATGACATAGGTTGAGCTCCATGTATTTAATACTCGAGACACCTTCCAACATATGGTTGTGTAGTGTGTACTTTGTTTTACGAAGATTCATAGAATGGGATACTAGGATGAGCTGGAATTTTCCTGGGTGAAACTCCATTTGCCAGTCTTGTTCTCAGCTCTCCAGTCTAGTAAGGTCTTGTTGGAGTAGGCATGAATCGTCATCTGCATCTGTATGTGGAGATCGAGTCTTGATAGCCTCACCCATATTCCGTATGGTGAGAACGGTTCTTCATAATGTCTATATAACACTAAAAGTCTTAAATACACGAAATTTACTCTGACTGAGTAGGATTAAATTAATTAATGTCAAATTGATTGCAGAGTTTTTCGTTCACACATTAATGAGAAAGTTCTGTTAGTAACATTTATAACTTGTAGAAGAATAGGTAATTTTTTATTTTGTCTGATTTACTTAGATTGGTGTTTATTGAGGTATACAGACTGTCTCAATCAATTGTGTACGCTTGATGTGCAAAGCATAGCAGAGAAAATGTGTAGTTTTCGCAATTTTGAGAGAATTTGCAGGGGAAAGCTTAATGTTCAATCGGGATATCATCATTGTATGATCAAGTATCAGTTGAGTTAAATTTTCAGGATCAGCTAATACTCTTCAAATATGGGTTTCCCGACTCCTCCAATGATGTACATATTGTAATGAAATGATTCCTATCCTCAGATGCTGAATGGCAGAGTAAACACTTGTCAGAGACAACATATTGATTGCAACTGGCACGACTGGCTTGCAAGATGTATGAACCAGCTAGAATCTTTGCCTTTATTACTGCTCGTCTAAAACCCCTGGTTGAGTTGTTGTAGCATGGATCGACCAGTCAGGTACGGACCATCCCAGCCAGTCAGGGTGCGGAACCGCCAGGCCGGGTACATTCCAAACGCACACCCTCGGTAGGATGATATGCGTGTATAGAGCCATATATGAGAGGTTCATAAAATGACTAAGTCCGTGAGATCGCGTGCATGCGCGGGCGTCAGAGATTGCTGGACGACACGCATTAGCATTGGGCAGAAAAGGCATCTCATTTTGTATCGAGTTGGTACACGTAATTACTTTAAATTACACATGTCTCGTCGTACTTGGTCTTGATCATGACCAGAATGAAGCGAGGATTCCAAAACTCTTTACTGTATTAAAATCTGTCAAGAATTGACCGAATTATGGCTAAATGAGCCAGCAAATTGCTTTCAAAATATTGAACTCCATAGGCTTACCGCATGCATGCTCTCAGTGCATGGGTACGATAGTGCATCACGTGACCCACTTCTCTGCCTCTGAAGCGCACTCGCTGATTGGCTGTTGCGCTCCATCTGTGACGTCAAAGGCAGTATAAAAGGGGTCGAAAAATCAGATTCATCAGCGGTCAGGTGGTGATGAGGTGCCTGGTCTTAGACGACGAATTGATAGTACTGCTAACTTCATCAGATACTAACAGCTGCTGCGGTGACATTCGGTTTTCAGTATTCATCTCTAGGGTACAAGCCACCACATCTGCAACCACAAGTTTTTGTAAGCTCCCGGAAAGATATCACCCATGGGCAATAAAGAAATTAAAGTCAGGTAGCCCAAGCCACTACTTCCGCAAAGGGACCTTTCGAGCAGATGGGCCTTTTGGCCCCGATGTAGTTCGTCGTCCAGTATGTGGGGGGGGGGGGGGGAGTGGCGTGCTCTGTGATAACTCACCACATCTGCTCGTACCATGCAACCAGTGCTGTAAAACAATCCGCACATCATGTGCTAGTCTTTTAGACATCTTCGACTGCAGTTAGGGGAACATTGCCTGATTCATCGTGTGAGCTATTCGATGCATCTCGTCTTGTGAACCGTCACAATGCATCAGCATTATTAAATTCATCCATAGCCCTTCAAGAACTACAGGGCAGCTTTCAACTTCCGCACCAGTACGGAACTTTTGACAACACTTTTTAAATTACTAACTGTTGTGTAGACATGACAATCTACTAGCCATCCGCTTCCGCAAATGTTCTTCTGCACTTTTCCTGAGAATGAGCCGTATCCGCAATATGCCTGCAGTTTTTCATAGCAGCCAACTTCCGTATTGTGCTATCTCACGTTCCAATTGTGTTACGCTACAACTATTGTGACTCTAGAACTTTTTCTGTACCGATGACTAATAGGTACTCTGTTATTATCATATTATCATTGTATTACATATTTTCGTGCTCATAAACACCGTCAAGGTCCAGTGACCTTCTATTACTGTATTATTAAAAGTTAGTGATATGGCAGTAGCCATCCATGTTATATGTTTTGTTTATTTTATATAAAAAACTCTTGGACCGCAGTATTACTAAGCTACACTATACAGCAACAACATCCAGACCACCTTGTTCCCAGCACAGCATCAATTTTTCACTTAGGTCGCTATTCATGTTCTCATTACGTGTACATGACACGTGGTCGACTAAACCTAGACTGTTCTAGCTCGATAGGATAGGGTTACAGTAGTAGGGACGATTACTCGATAGGAGACATTTCGTGGTAGTCTCTTTTCCGGGAGTAGTGGATATGTAGCACTGCACACCGGCTAGATTGTATAAATTGGCCATATACCTTAAGGCCTCCGTTATATGAGTAATTGTTTCTATCTACGCTCCCCCAGCCTTCGAGCTTATTAATTGTCTGGACCTCATTACGTCATGTTGTTTAGAGCTGACTCTGGAACCACTGGGGTTCCAGTGTGACTAGAAATAAAGTGATGATTACCGCATACCCCCACCCCCACCCCAGATACTGGTTAGTTAGAAAACCCTGCCAAAGTAGGAAGCACTGAGAAAATATATATAGTTACTGGCCTTCAGTGCATCTCTGGGCGATTTTACATAACCCTAACATCAGATAAATGTTAGCTCCCCAGGTACGGATCTCAAATGATCCATCCCCATCACACTGGTGACGGAAAGGATTCGGCTCTCAATCTAACTCTACAAGTGACTGGGTGCGGTCTTAGAACCCACCATGCCCTTATGGGAAGGTCGCTATAGTTGGGTAGCTGCAACTTTGTCCCCGCCCTAAACTTATATGTGCTATTCAACACTTATGTGTTGTGACTTGTCCTTGTGCTGTTATATGTGGTCATGACGCGATGGTGACAGGATCATTATATGATTCTGGAGCTTTCACCTCATGATAGTTGTCTTCTACTGAGGTGGGATGTTCTGTAGGGTGACCTCATGGTCACCGAACATTCTCGCCCGTCAGACCTATATGTTTAAAACAGTTAAGCTTACAGTGCCATTTGCGGCTAAACCTAAAACTGGACCCAAAAACTAAATGATAGAGTAGAAATTAGCAGAAGGATCTCATAAATAAAGCCGCAACTACTAATGCAGAATCTTGAAACTTACATAAGATGACGGTGTTGAATTCCGCGGAAATCATCCACCCCATCTTCACGTAAAACAGCATGTATCACAACGAACATATAACTGCACTAGGTTGACTCTTTTACATAACATGGTTTTAACAAGAGAGTGGCCCTTTTTGCCATCTCTCTTCCTCCGCTTCGGCGTTGTAGGCATTTTCTTGTGACGGAGGCCCATGTGAGGCACTTTCCTCTCGCAACAAAATAATGTTTGTGGGGATTAATTTGGTTTGCTAAGTAGCAGCACTAGGACCCTCATTTACGGGGATGCCTCACAGATCTTATTCTGTGAGGTACCTCTGGTGAGGACCACGATGATCAGTCGTCATCTTGGCCCCATGTACTAGACTTCTCGCAAGTAGCAGCAAACGAGTACGATTGTTTGACTGCTACATATATTAATTATTGTATGTATTTAATTACATCCCTGCCCTAAAATTGAGCTGTGGGACCCTCACACCGGTGACACCAACAGCAAGGACGAGGCCATGAGGTTCAACTATCGCGGTGATGGTCGCATGGCCCCAGTGGAACGTGAACATTCCACTGGCTCTAGAAGTCAATTTTTGTACAATTTGACAACGCGAAATACCGGATCCGCAACCCCGAGATCCACAGCAAACCAGTAGCCCCATCCCGATGTACTGTGCACGCGCAGTACCGCAGAATGGCAGCGTCCAGCGGACCAGCGCGCGCACCCGGAGGCTACATTGTCAAGTGAGTTCCAACAGTGGTGAACGTTCTATACAGTGCATACATTGACATTTAAGTATTTTGTTGATGTCTTCATGACACAGTCTTCTTTCCAGATGTTGTATACAGTACTGTTGACTTGCTTTTCTACTTGCGCCTCCCACTCTAACATTTAAGACATGCTGTTAATTAGTTGGTAGACACTTGGGAGCTGACACTTATGAAGCATTTCTTGCCATTTTATAAACCAACTATTGCTCTTAATATTTTTTACAGCAAGTTGTCTGGCTGCTATCTGGAATTCTACAGTATCATCATTTCTGAGGATGTTTCCTAGTAGTCTTAGTTTTATGGAGTCTAGCTCTGCTTGGATGGGTCTTATTCCTAGTAGGCATAGTGATGCTGATGATGTTGCATTCTTTGGAAGAGACTGTAATTGTTTAAGAATTGACAGTTGGATTTGTTCCAATGTACTATTCTCAGCCTTTGTCATTTGAATTCTCTCTAGACCAAACAGTAGTCTTGAAAGACAGTAGATTTTCCATATATGCGCTGAAGCCCACCATTTCAATGAAATCCAGCTCCCATCAGCGAATAGACTGTTCTTCGTGTTGCTTGAATGCGTTTTTCTATATTTCCTTTCCCATTTGTTGACCGCTCTCTACCTAAGTGTGTTTCACATCTAGATTCAAAGATCTGTCTGTGTCCTAGATGAATAACTGTAGCAGATTTAGATCGCTTGTTTAGAGAAATCAATGCACCTTTTCCAGGGTTTTCACAAGAAAATGTCCTGCCTAGTACGGTGTCATAATCAAATAAGCAGACATTAGATTCAATGGCATTTGGTAGATCATTAATATAAATAAGGAATAGTATTGGTCCTAATACTGAGCCTTGGGGACACCAGATGTTAACCAGTCATGTTTTGATGAACTGCCATCGACTATAACTTTCTGCGATCTAGAACTTAAGAAAGTCTTTATCCATTGAAGCGATTCACTCTGAACACCATACCAGTCTAACTTATAGAGAAATCTTGAATGAGCGACTTTATCAAAGGCTTTGCTTAAATCCATGACAATAATATCTGTTTGCTACCATTTTGGGTGTTTGGATGGAGTTCATGAACTAGTTCAATTAACTGAGTTTTGCATGATTCTTTTGCTCTATACCATGTTGTCTATTGTTTAACAAGTTGTTTGCCTCTAGATGTTGCATTTTGGAGTTAGCCATCACATGCTCCATTAGTTTGCAACAAATACAAGTGAGGGAGACAGGCCTATAATTTGAAGCCAGTTGTTTAGGACCCTTTTTGTAAATTGGAAGTACATTTGCCTGTCTCCACTCATCTGGTACTGTGCCCGTGTCTAGTGACTTTGAAACAAGAACAAATGCTTGATAACTTTGGTCTTGTCCCTGTTGTACATATGGGTGGGTGCGGACGAAGCCGATGGGAAAGTAATTTTTGTACATCTGATCTTTGTAAAACTTGTCGAGTCTTCCCTTGAAGGTGTTGAGCGTAGGAGCTGTGACAACTGACTCAGGTAGAACATTCCAGTAGTTTGTCACCCGGATGCTGAAAAATCTCATCCGTGTGTTAGATCTAAAATGTTGCTTTAGCAGTTTGACGGTGTAACCTCTCGCGTGATGTCCATCGTCAGATGGCAGCAGATCCTCACGATTTATAACACCGATCCCATGAACATACTTGTAAGTCTCTATTAGGTCAGCACGCAAGTGCCAGTATATGAAACTGGGCAGATTTAGTGCCTTCAAACGGTCTTCATATGGGCTATCTTTCAGGCCTGCAAACAGTTTTGTAGCTCGACGCTTGCCATTCTCGATGAGCCAGATGTCTTTTTTGTGCAGGGGGTGGTGGGATGGAGGTGACCATACCGTATTTCTGTATTCTAGATGTGGACTCACTAGGCTCGTGTAAAGCAGTATAAGTGTGTTGGTTTCCAGGCAGACAAGTGATCTTCGTATCATACCAAGGATCGTGTTGGCTTTGTTGACTGCCGTCTCCACACGTTGTCTGAATTTTAGATTACCGTCTACGTAAACGCCGAGGTCCTTTTCACAGGTGGTGGTTTCTAGAATGATCTCCTGGCTGTTATACGTCATCTTCGCATTGGATCTGCCTAAGCGCATTACTTTGCATTTGGACACATTGAACCGCATTTGCCAGGTGTCTGACCATTCTTTTAAGCTGTCGAGTTCTGTTTGGAGCTTGTCATGGTTTTATGTTGTAGCGATTCTTGAAATCACTCAGTGTCAGCATGGTTTCTTGAGTGGACGTTCCTGTATCACACAGTTACAGGACTCACTAGACTTCTGTACCAAGGTTCTCGATGATGATGATGATGATGATGATGATCATCATCATCATCATCATCATCATCATCATCATCATCATCATCATCAGCAAGTTTAAGTTCAAGTTCAAATTCATGTATTTTGATATAAAATGCACAATTTCTAATTACACAACAGGTGGTCCACCAGATGTCTCTTTTGTGCAGAGGGTGGGGGTGGGTGGGTGGCAGTGATGGGGTGGGGAAGTTACCATAGGCAGAGCCTATATAGACAGTGGACCCCTACATAGAACCAAAATAGATTATACATGCAGGACTGAAACAGATACTATAAAATCAACTACTTCAGGCATGTCATTAATGTAATAGACAAACAGCACTGGACCAAGCACACTGTCCTGTGGGATCCCGCTGAGTACTGGTGCTGATTGTGAGATGGAGCCGTTCACAGATACTTTTTTACTTCTGTTGGATATGAATTCCGTTATCCAGCCTGGGACATCTCCATCGATATCATAATTTTTTAGTTTGCCTATCAATCTCTGGTGCGGAACAGTATCGAACCCTTTAGCAAAATCTAAGTAAATGACGTCGACTGCTTCTCCATTGTCCAGAACTTTGGTACAGAAGTCTAATGAGTCATGCAACTGTGTGATACAGGAACGTCCTCTCGGGAAACCATGCTGACACTCTGAGACATAATATGACAAATGCTTCATTAATTTTTCGCGCATAAACCATTCCAAGAGCTTATAGACGACTGAGGTCAGACTGACAGGTCTATAGTTGGAAGCTGAAGTTTTGCTGCCTTTCTTGGACATTGGAGTGATCTGACCTTTTGTCCAGTCCTGTGTTTGAGGATACGTGGGTGTAGGTCACCATGCAGGTCCTTGAGACTTGGAAACTGACAGGAGCACCAACCTTTTGCACACATCATCTTCGTTGATGACAAAATGGTTCAATGTATCTAGTCTTTGCAAATTGGACAGCTTTGGTATAGTTTCTGTGTCTTCCCAGGTGAACACGCTCGTGAAATATGTGTTAAGCTCCTCAGCGTTTCTCAGCGCCAGACTGAGTTAGTGTGTCATCTTCATGTTTTAGATCGGCAATGCTAGATGATGTTTTAGTTTAGATATTACATAGCTGTAGAATGCCTTGGGATTCGTTTTAATTTTCGTTGCACCTTCACGCTGATAACGTCTTTTAGCTTGCATCACTTCCCACTTCAATTGGTTCCTACTTTTGGCATAGTTTTTATAGCAGGATTCGTTACGAGATTTTCTGAAAGTGTTGAAAGCTTGTTGCTTCCTTTTTTCCTTTTGCACAGCTGTGCATAATCTGTTATTATAGAGTTTTTGGCAGGAGGGATCAATCAATCAATCACTCACTCACTCAATCAATCAATCAATCAATCAATCAATCAATCAATCAATCAATCAACCAAGCAACCAACCAGCCAACCAATCAATCAATCAATCAACCAATCAATCAATCAATCAATCAATAAGCGACACTTTGAGTCGCATACACGTATCCGCCTAGAAACCAGCACTAGGGAACAAGTGTTGCGTGATGCACACTGATAACCTGCATGCGGGTATCCTGGGAGACTTTAATATGATACACGTTAATTGGTTAACATACACATATAACATCGCTAACTCTAGCCTAGACTTTACCTTTAAGTTTACTTGAGTCCCTTTACTACATTGAGTACCTCTCTGTAGGGTTTAAAGACGTGTCTTATTAATTCACTCTCATTGTGCTCAAACGAGTGATTAATTTTATTAACATGGTTACTGATTAACAGTGACTTTGTTATCCTTGCCAGTCCAATGTTTATCTAAATGGATCTTTCCATTTTTAGCTATGCCCCGCCCATCACTGGCTAAGCTCCACCCACAATTCGCCGTGTTGGGATTGATCGATCCCCAAATGCCCTAGCTATCAGTTTCGTGAAAACTATACAGGGAAGCTGTTGAATATTTTGTAACTAATTTGACTGGGTGCTGTTGCGGCATCAACAGCGCCCAGTCAAATTAGTTTCAAAATATTCAACAGAATATTTATTAAATAGTAAAAGCAAACAATTTGTACAACAACGCATACACCGTCTTCAAATATGCGTTCGTGACGTACTTATCGACGTCATTCATGACGTCATTCATTATGATGTCATTGTACACATCACGCAGTTTATTATGACTTCATATGATGGGTGGGTACTCTGGAAAGGTGAAATGACTTTGAATTCTAGCTGTGGTACTGTGATAACGCATTCCATAAGTCCACCACATAGTTTGAGAATGCAAATCTGATATCTTTGTTAACTCGCTCTTTGTTCTACCCTCTTGTTACTGTTGAGTCACATAGTTTTAAGAACGTCGTACTGTTTATATCTTCGATGCTCATCAAGATCTTAAAAGTTTCGATTTCATAACCTCTCATTCTTCTAAAAATCAGTGTAGGAAGTTTTGGCTCTTTCAGTCTTTTGCTATAACTGAGATAGATGTCTCAGCTCTGGGATCAATTTCGTTTCTCGTCTCTGTATGTATAGATATTCTCCTCTTCAAATACAAGAGCATGCACTCTTCCAGCCTTACAAAAGAGGCGATGAAATGGGTTGTGACTTCTGGAGTAACATGACAATGTGAGCATTCCTCTGAGAGTGAATACTAGATGAAGCATGCACGGTTTGTCTACAGTTTGTATGTGGCGGTTAGTAGTTTTGTTTTGATTGCAGCAAATTGGTGTAGAATGGAGATTTTCTGAAGTGTAGATACTTGAGAAAAGGTTGTTAAGAATATTAGATTTTCTTTTTCGTCTGTACTCATAGTTCCATTAGCTGCGTGACATAGCTTGCTAATGGATCTTTCCAATATTTGCTATGTCCCACCCTTCTCTGGCTAAGCTCCAGCCACACCTCGCTCGTGCTGCGATCGATTGATCTCTGAAGTCCATGACTATCATTTCCAGAAAACTATACAGGTAAGCCGTTTCATATTTTGAAAATAATTTGACTGGGTGCTGTTGCTGCCTATCAACAGCGACCAGTCAAATTAGTTTCAAAATATTCAACTGCATGCTTATTAAATAGTAGAGACATACAATTTGTACAATGTGTCGGACAATTAAGAGTTAAAGATGAGCCTAATATACTCATTTAAGACATAATGATTATGACGTCATTATACACGCCGCTTAGCTGAATATGACGTCATATGACATCAGATCATCGACGGATACTCTGGAAAGGTGAATTGATTCACGTAGGACTGTTTTACTCTTAATATAGTTCCAAAAAGCTTTGGGGGTTCTCCTGCTTTACCTTGCTACTTTACGTTCAAATATCTGTTTTGCTTTTCTTATGTACACTGTCGCTTTGTTTCTAGCAATTTTGTAAAGCGCGTAATCTGTGGTTTTCTTTGTTTCATCATATCTCTTGTGTGCCTGATTTCTAGATTTGAGTGATTTTGTTGTGGTAATGTCAAGCCGGTGATGGTTCTTCTTATCATGTTGTTTTGACACAGGAACGGTTCTTCGTTCTGATCAGTTTTGTGTGTAGGCAGTTCCAAGCTTCTGATGCATTAAGTTCGTTCAGATGAGTCCAGTTAGTCATTTCTAAGCCTGTTCTCATTTCGTTATACCATCCTTTGTTCAACAGTAGATTTTGCTTAGCTGCTTGTTTGCTTGTGTTTCAGATGTCTGAATATAGTGGTATTTATAGAACGTCATGTTTACTGTTAGCTAGTGGAGGCAGGTGGGTTATTTCATGGACCATATTTTGGTTGTTTGTTAAAGCCATGTCTAAAATAGCCGAGGTCTGTTTTATTTTATTCCATGCCTTATTAATAACTCGTTGCTGTAGGAAAATATCGCCGATAGTGTTAAGAAATCCGCGATCATTTAGTCTGTCGCTGTTTTGGGCATTTAATCAAACATGGCTATAGATGATAACTATTGGTTTTAGTCTTGTGTTGTTATTTGTATGCTCGCGAGGTAGTTTTTGCTTTTGTAGGGTGCCAGAGTTGATAAGGTCCGAGTTTATCTCATGCCTTATTGGTGGAGCCGTTGCTGTGCCTGAAGCCTGGAGAACTGCAAATCTCAGAAATTTTTAAGAAAGGAAGCAAATCGGACCCAGCGAACAATAGACAAGTGTCATATGTAAATTTATCATATAAACAAGCCTTCTAGCCCGTTCCATATTTTTCGACATGAGCACACGTGCCATATTCAACGGAGTATTTTCATTGGCTGTTGGGTGCGCAACCCATTTAAATCGACCAATTAAAACATCGATTGATGTGAGCGTGACACGTAGGGATTACTGTGCGGTTCTGTTTTACTACGATTTGTTTACTACGATTTGTTATTCATGAAACGTCATCGCAAAATGTCATCATTTGACAGTTTATTGGTTGGCCGCGAAGTAACGATTGATGGCCGTGGCTCTGCGATAGTCTTAGAAGAAAAGTGTAGTTTACGGCTGACATCGCCAGATTTTGTGTTTGTCACTATATTTTGCTGCGCATTCAGTATCTGTTATCAAGTAGTGGTGCGTCACAGCGGCGGTATCGATTTCAGGAAAATCAACAATGAGAAATCAGATAAAAGTTACATCAGCAACTATTGGCAAATATTTCAAAATTACAGTTTATATGATAAATAAAATATCAAACTCGGTCACTTTTCATATCACTATTATAAACCTCGTTGAAAATTATCAATTTTGCACTCGCTAAAGCTCCTGCAAATTGATAATTTTCAACTCGGTCCATAATAGTGATATGAAAAGTGACCTCGCTCCAGATTCTCTATTAATGGAGAAATTGGCTAACTGCTTAGTAGTATACAATTCGGGTTTCTGTCTGGCAGGACTCCGAGCTTTCAACTACTGGAAGTGATTAATGAATGGACACAAATACTGGACATAGGGGGTAAACGGTAGACACCGTGCTGATGGATTTTATGAAAGCATTTGATACCATTCCCCACTAAACGAACTATACAGCTATGGAATAAGCAGTTTGGTAGTGAATTTCTAGTGGCAGAATACAAAAGGTGTTTGTCAATGGAATAAGTTCGTCTAGCAGAAGTGGGAGCCCACAATGCAGCGTCCTAGGACGGATACTATTGGTCATTTTAGATATAAATGACTTGCCGGATTGCGTCAATGCAACAGCATACCTCTTTGCAGATGACACAAAAATGTACAAAGAGACAAAGACGCGTGAAGAAAAGGCAAAGCTACAATAAGATCGGAATTCTCTGCATAAAATGGACTGTCACATGGTTGCCTCGGTTCCACCCAAATAAATGCAAAGTTATGAACGTTAGTGATTCTCATATGCGCCTATTTGCGCGTATATAAGCACAGTTTGTAATCAGGGATGCATACAAGTTAACCATATGCGTCACAAGGGCTGCACAGAAATTTGCACGAAAATATCTGTCATTTTGTATGTTTTCCAATGTTTTACCGATGACCTGTACACGTCTTGTTTAGCTACCTTAAGTCTCAGTCAGAACTCAGAACACCTGCATTATATAAAATGTACACGATGTTTGTCAATTCAATTCAATTTCTTTATTTCGATAAACTTCTTTTGAAGTATACGAACACAACAATAAACAGTAAGTTTACAAATTAAATTATAATCATATAATTATTTTATCATTATTATTATTATTATTATTATTATTATTATTATTATTATTATTATTATTAATATTATCATTATTATTATTATTATTATTATTATTATTATTATTATTATTATTATTATTAATATTATCATTATTATTATTATTATTATTATTAGTAGTAGTAGTAGTAGTAGTAGTAGTAGTAGTAATAGTAATAGTAGTAGTAGTAGTAGTAGTAGTAGTAGTAGTAGTAGTAGTAGTAGTATCATTATTATCATTATCATCATTATCATCATCATTATCATTATTATTATCACTATCATCATTATTATTATTATTATTATTATTATTATTATTATTATTATTATTAATGCAAAATGTTCAGACTCCCTCACTGTTCACCCACGCACATGTATGCACACGTACGCACGTACGCACGCACGCACGGACACACGGACGCATGCACGCACGCACGCACGCACGCACAATGCAAAATGTTAACAGTACAATACAGCTCACTTTACTTAACCGATATATATGGATGAAATTCCAGATTCCAAACGTTCCTGTATATATAAATAAATAACAACTGCTACTCAATTTGGTAACTATTTCCATAATTCGTTGCTACATGCCTACACACATTTTTCAGCATGACATTATTGTTTACATAATCTACTCCAGTCTTTCTTTTACTAACAATGTAACAACTAACTTTAAAAGCAGCAAGATAATGGTTAACACCAGGTTTGTTATTCCAGCTAGCGAAACCAGAAACCGTTTTGCTATAGAACAGCTCATAAATAACGTAGTAAATAAACAAACTACAATTTCTGTTTTATTTTTGAAAATAGTTAGTTATTTATTAGCTATATTGTATACTAAACCAAACCCGCTGACTATGATATAAGTCCTCTACAACATAACTTTACATATCTTCAAATCAAAATACAATTTCTGTTTTGTTATGGAAACATTTAACTTATTTATAATGAATATATTGTAGATTAAAACAAAACAAGCCCGGCAAGTACAATAGTTTTGCTTGCCACAGTAAGTTGGAATTTATCATATCACGTTACCCGTGCATAACGCACGACCTCTAATCTTGCAGACGGTGTGTTAATAAAAGGACCAGTTTATTATTATATTACGGTATGTTTTAGGGGTAGCAGATTAAAGTTGCCAGTGTACCATTTATAGCTTAGATTGAATATGCCACTACACTGTTTAGAACAAACGCATTTGTATCTTGCTGTTGAATATTTTGAAACTACACACCAAACAGCTACATAGCAACAATGGAAAACGTACAAAGGAGAGCAACAAAACTTATTTAAACACTGAATGATCTAGAGTATCCTGCTAGATAGAGAAAGCTAGGACTTCCACAACTCAACAATTTACAGAAATACTCATTCACAAATAGGGTAGGTGATATCTGGAACGGCCTACCAATCCAGGACTGGACACATCTTGGAAGGACCATTACATTTTATTTCAACTTGATTCATAAGCTGTTTTACAACAGGCATGCAATTAATGTGTTCATTTACCATTACTGTTGGTTCATCATTTTTGGAGTGAAAGCTTCCATCAAGTTCCTGAAGTAATTCAGCTATTCTAGAGAAACAACTAAAATCTACTTCGATACTAATGCAGCAATGGACCTTTCCATTTTTAGTTATGCCCGCCCATCACTAGCTAAGCTCCACCAACACCTCGCCGTGTTGGGATTGATCGATCCCCCAAATGCCCTAGCTATCAATTTCCTGAAAACTATACAGGGAAGCTGTTGAATATTGTGTAACTAATTTGACTGGGTGCTGTTGCTGCCTATGGCATCAACAGCGCCCAGTCAAATTAGTTTCAAAATATTCAACAGAATATTTATTAAATAGCAAAAGCAAACAATTTGTACAACAATGCATAGACCGTCTTCAAACATGCGTTCGTGACGTACTGTTCGACGTCATTCATTATGATGTCATTGTACACATCATGCAGTTCATTATGACGTCATATGATGGGTGGGTACTCTGGAAAGATGAATTCTTGACTGTATGCCTCCACAGTACTAGTGAAGCTTCGTATATGTACATGTGAGCATTTACCACTTGAAAGATTCCATTTCTTGTGAGAATCTTATTAGCTGTTCCTTCTAACACAAACTTGCCATTTACAAATATGTCTTTTATTCCTGTCCTGTCACCAATATACCTACAGCTTTGAGATAACTCAGCAACAGGGGAAAGCCACCGAGACGCCAAGTTAGGGTATTGATCAGGATGGACATTGTGCATGGTGTAGCTAATTTCGTCTACAATTATGTGTGTAGGTCCACCTTTTGCTATGCTTTCCTGCACAATGTAAGAGTGTCAGTTGGTGGTGCATCAATAAACAGAAAGTAGCCAATGGACGTGTTCTTGCTGTCACGCGGAGACAGGTATGCATGAAAGCCTTTCCAACCTGGCGGTGGCATAGAAAATGCCCTTTTGAGAAATGAACTAACTATAATTTAAACATTTTATGGTCAAGATTAGTCAAGACTATCAAAATCAACTCAGTCATTCCAATGGAAATTTCTCAAGACCACTGCAATTGTCAGTTTTAGCAGGTTTGACCATTAAATGGTTAAAAGAGATGGTTGTTCAGACACAGTTTTACAGAACACTTATCCTGGTGCCACAACGATAAGAGTATCCCAGGGGTAGATTTGATTGCAGAGATATTTACAAGTAAGTTCTGTACATCAACAATCTCAACTTGTTATTATAATGGTAACACCGCCTCTGAAGTAGTCTTGAGGTATGTCTATTTGCAGATCAAGAGAAGCCTATTTTTGAAAATGTACCACTGGAATGACTGGCTCGGTAACCGAGCCAGTCATTCCAGTGGTAAATTTTCAAAAATAGGCTTCTCTTGGCCTGCAAATGGACACTGACTAAGAAATAACTTAGATTTCCTAGACGATTAACACTATAATCGACAAGCCGTCAAAAGATCAAATCTTTAACAAATATTTTCCCAAGTTCCAGTTCTAAATATTCACTGAGAAAATAGTTGAATTTTCTTTAAAAATCTTGACAAACGAAAGGTTTAATTCATAAAGGTAGCATTTTGAGAGTTTTGAGGCGCTTTTGACACAAAAGTGGTGAAAATGATTGCTTTGTCTTCATTAAATATTTTGTAATAGAAGCATCAATTTCTAGCTATGCCTCGCCCATATCTAGCCATGCACCGCCCATATCAAGCTTTTTCCCGCCCATATCTAGCTATGCTTCGCCCATATCTAGCCATGCCCTCCCATATCTAGCTATGCCATGCCCATATCCAGATTTTTCCCGCCCATATCTAGCTAAGCTTCGTCCAATTTGTATACGCCTGCGCAAAGTATTATGTGATGGCGCTCGCCGTCCGTCCGTGCGTCCGTGCATCCGTGCGCATGCCAAATCTCGAAGAGTTTTGAACCTACACTCACAATTTCTTTTCAGAAGATGTGTTACGCATAGGCGAAGTGTCATGATTTCAGTTCGGCAAAATCTGTCCATATTCGCCAGAGTTATCTCCCTTGAAAGATTAAAATTCGTCAAACTTGTCTTGTCCAGGCCATATCTCGAAAGGTTTTGAACCTACACTCACAAATATTTTTTCAAAAGATGTGGTACATATAGCCGAAGTTTCATGATTTAGTTTTGGCATGATCCGCCCATATTCGCGGGAGTCATGATCCAAATCTCGAAGAGTTTTGAACCCACACTCACAAATCTTTTTTTCAAAAGATGTGGTACGTATAGCCGAAGTGTCATGATTTTGTTTTGGCATGATCCGCCCATATTAGTGGGAGTCATGATTTCATTTCGGTAAAATCCTCGTATATTCGCGGGAGTTATCTCCCTTGATTGATTAAAATTCGTCAAAATTTTCTTGTCCCGATCCAGATCTCGAAGAGTTTTGAACCTACAGTACACTCACAATTTTTTGTTGTTTTAGGGATAGACGAAGTGTCATTTATAAAAAAAAAATCCCTTCACATTTAGCATTCCTCAAACAAGTATGCCTGCGGGCGTATGTTGAGTTTCACTAAAACTCTTGTTTTATGTGTGATGGAATCGATTTGAAAGTTTGAATACTGAATTTCAAGAATCTAGATTTCCATGTATATATACTATAGGCTACTGGCAAGCTGTTGAATAATTTGAAACTAATTTAGATGGCGCCTTTTGGATACAGCATCCAGTTAATTCAGTTTCAAAATACTGAACTGAATATTTAGGAAATTGCAAATTCATCAAAGATATACAAGTTCTACACTTTCTTGACAGACATATTGATCTTCCTGAGAGATATGCCATTTTCATTGTCACATCAGGTAACATATGGGACGTATTTGATTATAATGCCAGATACTTGACTGACAGATCGGATCCCTCTAATATATGACTAGCTGGTTTATAATTGTTAAATATCTGAAATAGCGTCATCAGGTACTGCCACAAACTCAACAATAATCAAACAACGTGACAAGTTATGACTAAATGCCTTACACTTATCCAGCAGCATTAAGATTAGAAAATATTTTGAAAGATTCAGTAACAATCATTTTCTGCTGAGCAACCACTTTTCTATGATATTTCTAGGTGCCTTTATTTGGGATTCTATTGTTCTCGCTTCTACCCAATGCTCAGTTTAAAACCATTCCCGTAACGCCAATGTTTGTCATTGTACTTTTGGCCTCTGAGGTTTAGCGGATCTACCCGGTGTCCTGCGGTAGACATGAAACATGCGAGGCTAGATGTTTTTTTTTATAACAATCTTACTGATAATTCATGGTGGCAATAGCAGCAACAATTTCCCTTCAAATTCTTTGCTAAATAATCAGCAGAAAATGCAAATGCTACTATTTAACGTTTTAGAAACGATTTGACTAAAGATCGTTGCTGCTAAAACTTTCAAACAAATTCCCAAAATAATCAGTAGGATTTTCAATGTAGTCACACATTCTGAAGATATTTCGAGTAATTCGAGTGACAGTCGTCGCTGACTAAAGGCCAATCCTAACCAGACGCGGGCGGTGCGGGCGGTGCGGACGGCGCGGGCGGCGTATAATATTGAAACCTAATCAAAAGCGGCGCGGGCGGGCGGCGAATATGCAAATTGATTTGACCTTAGATTTAAAAGACACATCACGAAGAAAACGCGCCGGTCAGTTAGTATAAATACGATGTAGTTGTCAACACTATTTATTACAAGTCGCTATATAAATCGGATTGTTTGTCCTGCATCATTTAATGTGAGTGTCCTATCAATCTAATTTAGATCAGTAAAACAGTCAACCTATTTGACCCTTTGATTATAGATGTTATAATTTTCTGTTTAAGTCAATTTCCGTCTCCCTCACATATCTCGTTCCACCCACCTTTATTTTCTTTTTCTCGCTCGCTTCTTCCCTATATTGCTGTTTCTTCGTGTCCAGTCTACTCCTGCTTCCTCAGTCTTTGCATCCCTTTCTGCTCGTTTATCTCGGACCACTTCTTCTTCATTCTTTCCATCCCTCTTTTTCACTCAATGACTTCTCCACTCACTCACCCACACACTCACTCACCCAGAGACCCACCCGCCCAGACTTGCTCGCTCGCTCACTCACTCACTCACTCACTCACCCACCCACCATTTATACGCCTATATAGGATTAAATTTTAAAATTTAGCATTGGGTTGACTGGCTTGATTATCTAGCCGGTCAATTCAATGTTAATGTTTCAAACGTAGGCCTACTGTTATGTTGGTCAACAGATGAACAATTTCTATAAGTAAATTGAGATTGTCTGGCAAGCATAAAAGTGAAGGGTTAACTTACCAGAGAGACCGACAATCGCACTAATTTGTTGCCAGGCATTGTCTTTTTTAACATTATCTTTGTAGACCGACAAACTACAATTATAAAGAAGTGGGTATTTCTGCACCTCGTTGATGAGTTTCTCATCAGCCATCCCTGACCGCAGTCACAGTACGACAAACCAATGATAAAATATAAGCAACTCGTTCAATGCATATGGGCGTGCATGTGTGCACAAATGCAAACATACATGTAGTCTGCATTTATATGTAAATGCAATTGACCTTTTTAACTGATTGGTCAAATGCGGTGACGCAATGCGGTGACGCAATGCGGCTAGCCAGCGACTCGCTAGCGGCTGGCCAGCGGGAATATTGGTCGTCTCAATTTTTTCACGCTGCTGATTTGCGCGATTTTGTCGCCAGCGCCGCCCGCGTTTAATCTGGTTATCGTAATATGTTTAACATTGTCAATAGGTAGCCGCCCGCGCCGCCCGCGTCTGGTTAGGATTGGCCTTTAGGCAGGCACAACTTTAATCAAATTCTTCTCAGAATATCAGTGCCGACCTGTCAATATCATTACCTAATACACGCACATGTACGTGAAATTATCTAGGCCTGTATCGTAAATGTAATCGAGACCTGGCTTGAAATATATTTCCATTGAGGAGTAGGTCAGTAAAGTACACGCGCGAGCTGTTATGCGCTGACATTCCTTTCCATTTCCAACTACTGACTGAGCAGTTTTGAACATATTTCACGCCTGATCTTGATAACGTATATGACACCCGCCTACCTAATTGTACGTACAGATGACATGTTAGCTAACTATATTGAAAACCTGATGGTGATTATTCTGGGAATAATTTGGTTTAAATGTTGCTACTTTAGTCAGCAACGACTATCACTGGAACTTTTCGGAATATCTTCAGAATATGTTCAGTCCTACTGATTGTTTGTTGGAGCGGCGATTTTCAATCAAATAGTCTTCAAAACATTAGATAGCAGAACTTGCATTTTCTGGTGATTATTTTGCAAATAATTCTGAAGGAAAGTTGTTGCTGCTATCGCCAGCAACAGTTATCAGTTAAATTGCTATGAAATATCTAGTCTCGCACGTATCGCATCTACCGTATGAAATACACAATTGGACTCGAACTACTATCCAATGGTTTTGGAGGAGTTGCGTTACAATCAATTACCGCACAGACAGACATATAGGCAGGCAGGCAAGCAGGCGGGCTGGCGGACGGACGGACGGACGGACAGACAGCATGACAGACAGACAGACAGACAGAGGCAAACAGGCAGACAGAAGGACAGACAGACAGATGACATAATTCCCACTTTTCTTCAACAATATTACAAAGTAATTGGTAGGTTCTTCTGCATTCCATACAGTGAATCTGGTTATTATGTCATCCTGATGTTGCATGTCTGTTTGGGTCGGTGATAGATGTCGCCATAGAAAGCTGTGGATTACGTTTGGATTTATTAGCTACAGCAGGTTCGAAAACTCGCTTTGCCATACGTACCATTCACATTAATTGCTTGCAACATTCGGCATATTCTTTATATTGCGTTTCGTCGCGAGTGTCTGTGAAGTTGTTGAATGCTGCAGGTTTATTTCACATTTTGGCTTGGAGTCTCGTTGTCATCCGGGGACTTCCTTTCTGATTATCACCTCTTGTGTCAACAGCGCATCAAAGCTCTCAAAATTGTACTTGATATATCAATTAAACATTTTGATGGTCAATATTTTTCAAGATATTTTAATTTTAGAAGACTATTTTTGTAAATTTACCACTGACTTTTTTTCGCCAGCTTGACCTTAAAGGGGTAATGGTAAAGAAAATTAAAGTTTTTACTAAGTCAGTGTCTATATGCAGGCCGAGAGAAGAGTATTTTTGAAAATTTACCACTGGAATGACTGGCTAACGTGGTTAACGAGCCGGTGATTCTAGTGGTAAATATTCAAAAATACTATTCTCTATGCCTTTCAAGCAGCCATGTCAGAAGACCACTGCCAAGTTGTTTTTTGGTCAGTTTTACCATTATATGGTTAAGTTGATAGAAGCGGTGTTAAATGTCTAACCTCCTATGTGCTTACAGTTACACATCAAGCGAGCTTGCTAATACATGACCAGTTGTCGTTGTATTTGAGAAATCCCAGAAGGTATAGAGAACAAACTAAACTAATATGACGTCCAATAATTCACCTTTCCAGAGTATCCATCTATCATCTGACGTCATATGACGTCATAATCATCTACGCTGCGTGTAGGATGACGTCATAATCATTACGTCATAAATCATTCTAGTTGGCCCGTCTTTAACTCTTAATAGTCCGATACGTTGTACTAATTGTATGCCTCAACTATTTAAATTAATATGCTGTTGAATATTTTGAAACTAATTTGACTTGACGCTGTTGGTGCCTATGACAGAAACAGCGTCCAGTCAAATTAGTTCCAAATTATTCAATAGCCTACTTGCATAGTTTTCTGGAAATTGATAGTCAGAGAGTTCAGAGATCGATTGATCTCAACATGAGCGAGGTGTGGGTGGAGCCTATCTGGCGATGGACGGGGCATAGCTAAAAATGGAAAGGTCTTTTACAATGATTATGTCATCCATTCATTGCATGTTGGGTAAATTACAATGGAATCAACGTGTATCTATATCCTGTACATACGTTTCTCTATTTATTGGGATAGGAGAACTTTAACTAAAGAAGCAAGGAATAATTAGGATCACATTTTGTAGAAAGGCTTGAATTAAGATGTATGTCACATGGCTATTGCAGTTTTAATGTTCTAATCCAGAACGCTTCGTTGCAATGCTAGTGCTTATCTGTTTCTTCTTGAGTCTGAAATGTTGAGATGTCCAACTATGACCTGCAGTTCATCTAATGACAGAAAACTACTTGGATCATGTGGCGGCTCCAGAAATCCGTGAAGGGCTGGGTTCAGTGGGGTGGGGGTGGGGAACTTCTCCGAAATTTTTTGAAATATAAATGCTCTCAGAATGCATTTGTTGAGGTAATTATAATGAATAAGTTGGAAGCGACAATGTCCATTTTTCCTGGAAACGTTTCAAAACTTGAATTTTACAAGAGCAGCTGAAACTGCCCTTGTAATATTCAACCTATGGAATTAATTTAACTGGCATATGTGTGTATGCTTGGCAATATGGTAACAACTCTAATGACAACAATTTTCAGCATTATAGTCTAAAACAAATCGATTAGGCCTATTATATTATCATCCAAAACACTAGATAGAGTACATTCTTACAGTACTATTTATGGCAAGACAGATATTACGGTTGTGACGACAACACGGTAACTTATCATTTTATCCATCTATTCATATTCATAACCCAGTAATGCAAAATATGAATACAACTGTGAAGCGTCCATTAGAGAATCCTAATCCGATGCAATTTTAACGCTAGTATTGTGAAGGTTTGTCTTCAAAATCTTAAAGAATAGTTTTCAAGGTTGATCCCAGCAGGTACATGACGTTGTTTCAACGTTGAATCCACGTGGAAATTACGTCATGACGTGATTTCAACGTGGGTTCAACGTCGAAACAACGTCATGTGCCTGCTGGGATTCTTCAATGTTCACTTCACCCCTTTATTGACATTTTGCACTACCTATAATATAAATAGGTGGCTATATATTGGTATGTGGATGGATGAATGAATGGATGGATTGCATTGTTTTACTTTTAAAACGTTAGTGTGCAGCAGTATCATATAGGCTACACAACATAGTTTGCTGCATAAATAGTTGGCATATGAACTGTTCTCCAGACCACTTCTAAGAAACTTTTAAAATGATTTATATCTGGACATGTTGTTGCAATATAGTCACATAACATAACAATCAGATATGATCGTCTTGGTAATACCTACATTTCGTCCTCGGGTGCAATTGTTAGAGCTTATATTTGAATCTGTCACTTTCAAACTTAACATGCTTTCAACAGGGAGGCGGCCCGGAGGCCGAGGCGATATGCATGTAGGTTATCTAATATTTGGTCTTAATGTGGCACGTACAGTGCTATTGACGTCACTATTGGATCATCGACGGAGCCTAGTTGTCGGCATTGCACGAGCATGATATTCTCTTACTTAGATAGCAGGGAAGATTAGAAACTTGATCAATAAAAAACTTTGCTCATCGTGAGCAGGGGTGGGTCCCGACCCGATGGACCCACCCCCTGGTTCCGCCCCTGTTGGATAGATTCAAACCTGACATTTAGGCCGTGTTCTCACTAGAGAGTGATTGTAGCAGAGCTGTCCAATGGGATCCAAGCAGCCCTCTATGCAGATGACCTCGTACTCTGGTGCACCGAGGAGTACATAACGACTGCCACGTACAGAATGCAGCTCGCCTTGGACAGAATTACAGCTTGGGCCAATCGCTGGTGTATTACCATCAACAAAGAAAAATCATCAGCCATGCTATTCTCACTGTCCACCAAAACCAAGGTTGGCAATCTGACACTGGCCGGTACTCCACTCGAGTACGAGGACCAGCAGACATACCTGGGAGTCAGCTATGACAGAAGATTAACATGGAAGGAGCACATCCAGAACGCAGAGGCAAAGGCCAGAAGAAAGCTAAACATCATGAGGAAGCTGGCAGGAACAAAGTGGGGGTGCCAATGAAAGGATCCTTAAGCCCATCTACCGAGGTGCCGTACGACCACACCTTGAGTATGGATCCAGCTCATGGATGACAGCAGCTAAATCTCATCAACAGAACCTCGACAGAGTACAAAACCAGGCACTGCGCATCATCACTGGTGGAATGAGATCAACACCAAAAGAAAAAATGGAGCAGACAGCAGGCATCCCCCCCCCCCACTTAGTAAAGGAAGGGAATGCAAAGCACTGATCCAAGCTGTAAAGTTCAAATCGTTCAACAACCACCCGATGAAGATCAGGCAAGCACAGCTGTCATCAGGAAGACTTAAAAGATCAAGTTTTGTGAAAGAGACAAAAGCGCTTCAAAGGAAACACCAAGAAATGTTGCCAGCACACATAGAAGACCCAAACCACACCCTTGATCCTCCACCCTGGGAAAACAAACTAGAGAGCATAGCTATTCGCACCACAGTGCCTCATCTCACAACCAAAGATGAACACAGTGATGTGAGCAAGAAGGCCCTGACCCTAGCCATGCTGGAAGAAATGTACCCTCAGGAGACATGGATAAGGATCTACACAGATGGACCAGCCAAAGATGCAATTATTAGCGGAGGTGCCGGACTGCACATACAGTATCCAAACGGACAACATGAGTCAGCTGCAATACAGACATGCAAACACTGCACAAACTACAGAGCTGAAGTCGAAGCACTGGTCCATGCAGCTAATACCATCAGCAGAACAGCAGCCCCTATTGCACAGATTGTCTTTTTATCTGATGCCCGCTCCGTCCTTGAGGCTATCACCAAAGGTAAGCTGCCACAACTTGAAGAAGCACTACAAACCATCAAATGCTTTCGGATAGCATTGCAGTGGATCCCCTCACACTGTGGAGTCCAAGGAAATGAGGAAGCAGACAAGATGTCAAAGGTGGGTGCAGAAGAGAATCAGACAGAAAACATGGTTACGCATACAGAGATGAAGACTATCATCAAGTCACTCTATAGAACACCTCAATCTGAAGATGCCTACCATCATCTCTCGAGGCCAGAGCAAGTGACCATTTTTCGTCTCAGAACTGGACATAACAGACTAAACCAACACATGTACAGGCGGTTCCACCTTACGACATCGCCCGCTTGTCCTTGAGGAGAAGCAGAACAGACCACAGAGCACATACTTCAATCTTGCAGTACGTATCAGCTGCTGAGAGAAGAGATCTGGCCTGTCAACCTCTTTTCTTGAAAAGCTGTATGGGCCTGTGGAAGAACTGCAGAAAACCAGAGATTTCATCTTGAGAACGGCTCTCCAAGTGTGATACCAGCGATCGAAAAGAAGAAGAAGACTAGAGAGTTAATCAGGAACGACGTCATACTTCAGTATGGGGTTATTCCTGATTAAGTCTCTAGCGGGAACATGGCCTTAGTTTTCCCTGCATATGGTTTCTGACACATTTTGCACTGTATTAGGTAAATGCCATGTTGAGCAATACAGTTTAATTTTGACAGCACATCTAGATAAATTTTAGTCGTTAGTGTAGATACAAAAATAACGCAGCTATTGAGTCAAGAACATTGCAATTTAGTTAATGGACACTCAATGCATTTGATAAGCAGTGCCTAGCACTGTTTTTTACGTAGATATCTCGCCATGACCATCATTAGTTTGAATTAAAATATCTTAGCCGGTGAGTATTCTTGATATTCCTGTTCATTCAATAACGTTGCATAAATTTGGTTACAGTTAGCGTTACGCTAGGGATATGGTTCGGATTATTTTAAGGTTAGGTTTACGCCATAAGCCTAAATAACCTGACAATAACAACTAAGCGCAACCAGAAATATGTATCATGACACCGTACATGCACATGGGTGGGGTGGGGGCGGGGGTGGTGGGGGTGTGGTGGGCATGTGGTGGGAGTGTATTGATAATGCAGTTTGCCTATCCATTAGTACAAATTTGATAGTTTGAATAGGAAATACGACCATATTGCAACCAGCACACGTTTGTACAACACCCGCATTGTTTATATTTTAATTGTAACATCCTGACCGTGACCTATGGCAATGGACTTCCAAATTGGCACAGCTCCTCTGGAAATCAGAGGCGATTTACAACAAAACTAATTCCTTTGTCTCGATGGGCTTGGCATGGCATAATTATGATGTTGAGGTCGAGACGCTGGATGGGAAGAATGCATTACACGTATTATCAAAATGTACATTATGGGATGACCGGTACACCACATGAAACAATACCTATTCCACGAAGATCACGTCGACCATATGTGAGACAAAATAAAGAAGTTAAATCAATTTTCACGTAAATCATAATCTCCAGAAATCATAGAATTACCGGGTCAAGAGTCATAGAACCACCACCACCTTTACGGTAACACTTCTGAATCAGCATCCATTGTGTTAATGCGTGTGACAGCGGTGGTGCTTATAGTGATGGTGATGGGTGATGATGGTGCCTTTAGTGTTGAGGCTGGTTGCTGATAGCTAGTGAATGATGGCACAGATGGTGTTGCTAAAGACATGACGTGTGTAGATGCGAAGGTGACGGGTGAAAGCTGCTATGATGGTGTTGCTTCTATCATTGACGATGGCTATGTTGACAGCTATAATAATACTGCTGCTGGTGGCATTGTTGATAACCATAGTGTTGGTGCTAGTGGCATTTGTGATGGTGGTTGATAGGAGTGTTAGTCTTTGTGGAAGCGGTTATGGTTGCCATGATTACATCCATGATGTTAGCGCAGGCCTCAGGTTGAATGGGTGGATCTGTTCTGTCACTGAAATATATGACGCAATAATCAATTACGTCACTTATTAGATGATGCTGTAATCTCCACCACCAAATCCAAGACAAATCAGTTTCAATATATTCAAAGATTCCAATCGATTTCAACACTTACAAAGTGAGCCTCCTTAGCTAGAAATGGGCGTGGCATAGCTAGAAATGGGCGGGGCTTGGCTTGAAATGGATACCTCTGTTGGTGATGGCTATGATAGCAGCGATGGTTTTAGTGAGCATGAACATCTGGTGACAATAAGTATCTTGTTGAGACTATATCTGTTCTATCACTGGAACATTCATCGACCTTTCCGTTTTACCTATGCCCGCCCATCTCTAGCTAAGCTCCACCCAGACCTCACTCATGTTGTGATCGATCGATCACCGACCTCCCTGACTATCAATTTCCAGAAAACTATGCAGATAAGCTATTGAATCGTTTGAAACTAATTTGACTGGGCGCTGTTACTGCCTATGGCAGCAACAGCGTCCAGTCAAATTAGTTTCAAAAGATTCAACAGCATGTTTATTAAATAGTAGAGACATTCAATTCGTACAACGTGTCGGGCTATTAAGAGTTAAAGACGGGCTAAATTGAATAATTTATGACGTAATGATTATGACGTCATCCTACACGCCGCTTAGTTCATTATGATTTAATATGACGTCAGCCGATCGATGACTACTTTGGAAAGGTGAATTGCGGTTTGACTAGCAGTCACACATCAGGTTATCTCCTGAGGAAGTCTAGCCCCTGTCATTTCAAGAATCTTTAGATTATGATAACAATTGAATACACAAGATAAAAAACCCCAATGAATCTATTACAATTTTATAAATATTAATTATTTTTTATAACTATTTTGAACCTATTTTGACTAGGGGCTGATTCTGCCTTTGGCAGTAACAGCCTCCCCCCCCCTCCCCCACCGTCAAATTAGATTCAAAATATTTCGCAACTTACCTGCATGACTGCATTGAAATCGCCGATTGATTCTAGAATTACCTGGAATAAATGGTTAAACCAGATAAGTAGAAATCTTACTTGATATCTACATGTGTTGTATGACAAGATAAGACCCTTGCCAAAGAATATCTAAGGGAGAACTGCATTCCATCAGCCAACACTCTGACACACAATATGGCTAATTATCTGATGACGTTCCTCTTGTTGGTGGCTGCATCACTGGCAGTAAGAGTACGCGCCACAGGTAAGGAGTATTGTTTAATATGCTGTTTTAATACTATGTAGGCTTATGTTGTTTTATATTGGATGTCGAAAATTACGAATATGTAATAAATTCAATGCCGTTCAATTTGGAAATATTTCAGATGCTGGACTATTTATTACGCGTTAAAGACAGGTTTAATCGAATCATTCATGGCATCATGATTATGACGTCATCATACACGTTGCCTATTTGATTATGACGTCATATTATTGAGTGAGGAAATGGATTCATGAATTGCTTACAGTAACCATTTAGAAATTTAAAAACTTAATTAGTCTAAGAATGAGAAATGTGAAGAACTGAGTAACGATATAAGAGCAGACATGATTGGATTAGGGTTAGAAACGAGATGAAGAAAGGGTGTTGAAAAAACCCAGAGAGATGGATTGATTGATAGAGAGATGTCTGAATGAATGGCAGTGAAATAATACAACTGACAATGCTGTTGTCAATAGAGGGATCCGGTTCTACCTCTGCCCCACCCATATTTAGCTAGGCTCCGCCCACGTTGAGAGCATGTTGTAATCAATTTATATACTTTGAACACTGCATTACCAGTGTCGAATTTCAAGGTAGCCTGTTGAATATTTTAAAACTAATATGACGGGGCAATAGTTTCAAAATATTCGACAGAATGTTTATTAAATAGTAAAGACCTAGGATTCCTGCCCATTGTGCTCCTCAACAGCATACGGAAAATCATATCCGATGTTACTCTATGCCGCATCCGAGACAAGATCGATTACTTCACTGGATCATGTCAAAGTGGCTTCAAATGTGGGCGCAGACATTGCATCGGCTCAACGCATGCTTGTGTCGGTAGTCATGTCCAAACACTGGGAGCTCCACAAAATGGGCATTGCCATGTCACGAGCCTTCGACACAATTAAACGCTCAAAGATCCTAGATGTACTACGTCCGGCCAGTTCCAATGAAGATGAGCTACGACTAGTGACACCAAGCTGAGAGGACGAGTCAAGCCAGAAAAGTCTCTAGAGTTTGAGACATCAATCGGCATCTCACAGGGAGATGCTCTATCTCTGGTGCTTTTCACCTGCTACTTTGCTGCTGCATTGAATCCCGTGCGGGAAAAGTTCCACAAGACCACCCCCCCCCTCCCGCATCAACCCCCACCCCATGTCAATACTGGGAGTGTGCCGCTAGAGATGGCATATGTCGACGATGTGGACTTCATAGACGAGGAAAAGGAACCCCTTGACGAACTCCTTCCAATAGCTGCAAGCAAACTAAAAATTGAGAATCTCTTACGAATGAATCCAAATCAGAGTTCACACACATATACCTATCTACAAAGCATGAAGCTAAAGAAAATGACATCCACCTCGTGGCGGCGAACCATGGAGGAAAATTAAACCCTGGGCTCACTGCTTTGTAGTACTGTTGACATTGCTGCACGCCGCGTCACGAGGAACATAGCTTTCCGTCCTTCTGGAAGCTATGGATTCGTAGATCAAAGAAGCCCTTGATAAGAAGGCTATGTTTATACAATGCAACCTGCGTATCCTTAATGTTGTATAACTGTAACAGCTCCAATGCAGCTCTAGACAAACTCGTTTCTTGCCACCGCAAACACCTACGCACCATCACTGGACACCGATGGCCAGACAGCATAATTTCCAACGATGCTCTATACAAGATGTGTAATACGTCGCCGCTGTCTGTAAAAGTCGCCCAGCTAAGGATGCCTGAAGAGACACCAGCAAAGAGAGCCTTGGAATTCGCCTTACTCGGAGCCAGCAAATACAAAGCCAGGAGAGGACATCATTACATAAATCTGCTACGCGTGCTACGAGGTGACCTCAAGAAAGCAGGACTCGGTACACTCAAGTCAAGAATGGACCTGAGGAAGCTAAGGATTTCGGCTGAGGACAAGACACAGTGGGCAAAAGCGAAGAAGGACTGATTGCAGCTGTATGATGTTTCTACTAATACAGCCGCGGAATACATAGGAATCATACTCTTGACGGATTGTGCAATGCAGCCTACATATGACGTATGGCCCTTCCCAGTTTATCCAGCAATCATAAGACATCCTAATCAACTACGTCACGTATAGGATGACGTCATAATAAATACGTCATGAATGAAGTAGATAAGTTTGTCACGAACTCTTAATTGATGACGGACTAAGCGTTGTTGTACGAATTCTATGTTTTTACTATTTAATAAATATGCTGTTCAATATTTCGAAATTAATTTGACTGGGATTGCTGTCATAAGCAGCAACAGCACCCAGTCAAATTAGTTTCAAAATATTGAACAGCTTACCTGAATAGTTTTCTGGAAATTGAGATTCAGAGAATGCAGAGATCGATCGATCCCAGCAAGGACAAAGCGTAGGCGAGGCTTAGTTAGAGGCGGGGCATGACTAAAACTCCATTGATTAAGACATCATATACTTGAGTGACAAATGGGATACATCCATTGTATATCGCAAAACCCGTGCATTCCATATAAGACAGAACTCTGGTAAACATTGGCCTATTGCAACACAGCCAGATTGCCATGGTCCAAATCCGTTGCTATAATAGACACACCTCAAACACCCCCCCCCCCCATATGATCACCTTGGCGATAAGATCCCATGTAGACGTGGGCTATGGCGTGCGTGCGCGCATGTGTGCGTGCGTGCGAGCGTATCACGAGGAATCCACAAATATGAGTTGGCCTACTATGATTAGTTGTTTATTCTTTCTACGATTATCTTGTTTACGAAAATTGTAGAACTTTCCTCCATACATTGTCTATGGGCACTGTCGATGGAAATGTTATTTTATTACAGATAAATTCTGCATTTCCATTGCTTAAAGTCATGAGATAAGTATGAGAATAGGTGTCTATTACTTTCCTTCGGTAGGTATCCCAACTCCTACGCCTCCAACCGTAGCGAGTGGATGCCATGATCGCTTTGCTAACTGTACCACGTACAGTCTGAGTGCTTGCATATCACATAGAGGCTGGGCGCTCATGAACTGTCCTTCCACGTGCAGGCTTTGCTGTGAGTATAATATAGCGCAAAAATGACTCGGCGAGTTTTGTGACGGAGGTACGTCATTTTGCTTGTGCCGTCAGCTAACTAATGATGTAATGGACCGTTCCAGTTTTAGCCATGCCCCGCCCATCTCTAGCTACGCTCCGCCCACACTTCGCCATGTTGGGATTGATCGATCCCCGAATGCCCCAACTATCAAATTCCTGAAAAATATACAGGAAAGCTGTTGAATATTTTGTAACTAATTTGACTGGCAGTTAAATTAGTTTCAAAATATTCAACAGAATATTTATTAAATAGTAAAGACATACAATTCGAACGACAACGCATAGCCCGTCTTCAAATATGCGTTTGTGATGCACTTATCTACGTCATTCATTATAATGTCAGTCTAAACGTCACGTAGTTGATTATGACGTCATATGATGGGTGGATACTCTGGAAAGGTGAATTGACTATGACGTCAAATGATTAACCCCCTCTTGTGTTAAAAGCGCATCAAAGCGCTCAAAATACTACTTGATATATCAATTAAACAGTTTGATGGTCAATGTTTTTCAAGATGTTTTAATCTTAAGACTATTTTTGTAAATTTACCACTAAATAGTTCCTCGCCAGCTTGCCCATTAAAGGGATAATGCAAAAGACAATTAAAGCTTTTACTTAGCCAGTATCTATCGGCAGGCCGAGAGAAGAGTATTTTTGAAAACTTGCCACTAGAATGAGTGGCTCGGTTACCGAGCCAGTCATTCTAGTGGTAAATATTCAAAAATGCTCTTCTCTCGGCCGTTCAAATAGCCATGCCTGAAGACCACTGAACAATTGTTTGTTGTCAGTTTGACCATTAAAGGGTTAAATTGCTACAATAAGGGTTAAGCAACATATCATATCTGTGAATATCGAGATATTTTGATCTGGGTGCAGCTGTACCCAAACGGTGGATAATAAGCCTAGGTCAAGTTCGACTCCTAACCATAGTTAGCTATAGCTAACTAGATTCCCAGTCGAACTGCAAATGGTTAACTAGTTAATCAACTATAGTCGACCGAGCACCCGAGCTCGGCTCAGATGGTTGGTGAGAAATTTGCGTAATTTTTAAAATGGCGGACACCGATCGCTTGTCACGAATAAATGCATATACACGTATAAATATTTCACTAAATAACTTAGGTTTGATGAAATTATGCTTTCCCATTGTATGTCAATGTTTCAAAGCCCCTATTCCTTCCTACTGTATGTCATATGGACGCTTTTTGACGTCTTTGCGGACAAAAATAACCTGTTTTCGCAAGCCATCAAGACAGACGACAGAAAGGGTTAATGGAGACTGGTACCCGGCTCCAAATTTTCTGAAATAGTAATTCAATGGCGAACCGGGTACCAACGAACTATAGTTAACTATTTAGCGTCCGACTGGGCATAGCAAAGGAGCATGTTCAGTAAACCAGCAAACTGACTATAGTTAGCGAGTCGACCATGACCCTATATATTTTGTGTTGTCATAATTATGTGTTTATAACGTCAGCACGTGTTGTTAACCATTACCAATCAATCAATCAATCAATTTATTGCGATAAAATACCAAACATTATGGTGTACGCATACAGCACAATAAAACAAACACTTAAAAATTACACAATGGCAATGCATAAAATAACATTAAAAGAATTAAACTAAAATTATAATTAGTATTAAGATTAGGTTATATATACATTTATTTATATTATCTAAAAACATATATGAAATGGATATTTGCAACAATATAAGTGACTTTTTGGTTGTCTGGGTGCAGTCAACTGGATGTCATAAATCAACCATAGCTGTTAACCCGACAAGTTGAACACACGGTGACATGACCAGCTAGTCTGAACATCATGTGTAGAACTGTAGAGTAAAGTCGGCTATAGTGAGCGGTATTAGTGCACCAGTTGGATACATTCACAGTCATAGAGGCATAAGTAGGATGCAAGTTAAATAGTAGCCTACTCTATTAATTTATACGGCTGATGGAATGCTGTTTTGAGAAACATTTCTCGACAAAATCTAATATGTAATTGGAGATTTCTACGTCACCATCATTATAAGAGATTAGAAAATAAAGCTTTTCGTCGTCATTCAGAGACGAGAAGTTGGTCAATGTATCTAGAGTATTAAATAAGAACTGCCTGTCAATATCGTATAAAGTTGTGGGTACTAATCATCACCATTGCTTATCTCGGTATCAACGGCATAACAATCTAACCCTATATGATGTAAGGAGTGTTCCTTTGAATATTTTGAAACTACTTTAACTGGGAACTGTTGTTGCCTATGACAGCAACAGGTTCCGATTAAATTAGTGTCACAATATTCAACAGCTTTCCTGTATATGTGTTTGGCACTTCAAAGATTAACGGGTTAACAAACACGTAGACACGGAATTACACCATCAACTAATACGGTTATGTTTGGAATTATAGACAGAATGGACCGTTCCTAGCTAAGCTCCACCCCCAACACTAGATCGAGCCCTGAATATCAATTTCCAGCAAACTATACAGGTAAGCTGTTGAATATTTTGAAACTAAGTTGGCTGGCGCTGTTGCTGCCATTGGTAGCAACAGCGCCCAGGCAAATTAGTGTCACACTATTCAACAGCACGTTTATTAAATGGTAAAGACATACAATTCATACAACCTGGCAGACTATTAAACGTTTAAGACGGACTAAATCAAATCATTCATGACGTAGTGATTACGACGTCATCCTACACGTCACTTAGTTGATTCTGACCTCATATGATTGACTGAGGAAATGGAATACCTAAAATTCTGTCCATTTTATTTATCTACCTGTATTTTGCAGCTGTCCTGGAGAGTCTACCACCCGTGTCTAACACGTGCTTTGATGTGTTGCCTAATTGCTTGATGTATTGGTCCAATTGCGAGGATCCACGGTACCGACCTTGGTTGCAGGAAAACTGTAATAGGACATGCAGATTTTGTGGTCAGTTTTTGTGGTCACTATGGCCCTGTTAACGCAGATTACTGTGTCGGTACTGGGACAATACAGTGTACTAACATACGCCCACTCACATAGCTACGCTATTCGTGGCCATACTTGCTGCTCTTTGATTTCTTGCTATTATGTGGGCTGCTGTCCGCCAATCAGGTTTCAGCTTACTTCCCTCGACAGGCGAGAATTCATCCGGTGACCTACTTTACAATCACAACAAACAAAAACCATTGTGATGCTGTTGAAATGGAAAGAGATGTTTGCAAATGTTTGCAATCCCTTTGCTCTAAACGAGTTATCTGAGGAACGGAAAGCATGTAGACTGGATTTCGGTAACAAAAAAATCCTAGTTTGGCTTACGCGCACGTGAAAATTTGCGTACTTCTTATCGAGCAATTTCATTGACGGAAGTTGACTAACCCCAGCTCATTAACATTTATGAAGTTTCGTGAACTAAGCGCAGACATCAAAAGCGTGCAAGCGCGGTGCTCGATACTGGAGCAGAGTGGTAGGGCGAGAGGATCGTGCAATAGGACGATGGGGACAATATGGCCCAGCATTTACCCAGTACCAGTTTCTTACCAATAATGTTCATGACTTTTCATTATTGTCATGTCTAGTCTTATACAATCTTTGCTTTGAAGGATCACTTATAGTCCTGCCTCATCCAATTTGTTAGCAATTTAACGAAATGGTAACTTATATTTAGGGGTCATCAAACTGAACAATGTCGCATTTGCTTTTCATTACAAACTTGGCACATTTGTGCCATACATTACCATAAGTTAATGCAAATAGCCTTCATATGCAGAATTATATCAAAATAATTTTGGATAAAGTGTGTGCTTTTATTGCATACGTTGGCTGACATGAATTTGAGATAATTATCAACCATTACTTCCATTCCCAGAATTTCAAATTAAGGCAGCTATGCGGGAATGTTAATAAATACTTTGAAATTGATTTAACGGGAACAGCTTCCAGTCAAATTAGTTTCAAAATGTTTAAGATACTATTTGTTAAATTGCCAGAATTTCAATCTAAGGTAGTTATATGGGAAAGTTGCTAAATACTTTGAAAATTAATTTGGTAGGAACCTGTTGCTGCAACAGCAATAGCTTCAAAATATTTAAGATAATATTTATTAAATTGAAAATGAGCTTATAATTCGGCCTTTTGAGTTCGAAGGGTTAATTTCTGTCCGTAGGAGGTATTAACATTCCTACGCCCACTGACGCTGTGAGTGGATGTGATGATCGTTTTACTAATTGTACCTCGTACAGTCTGAGTTCCTGCACATTGCACCGAGGATGGGCGCTCACTAACTGTCCTGCAACATGCGATCTTTGCTGTGAGTATAGTGTACTGTCCTGTCACATTACCCTTTGCCGTGAGTCTAAATTACTCACGTAACCATTTGCTGTGAATGTAAATTACTGTCCTGTCACGTGACCCTTTGCTGCGCGTAAAAATTACTGTCCTACCACGTGGTACTAGTATAATGTACAGTCATGTGAGGTAAAATCTGTGTTGTGTCAAATATAACGTCCTGTCACATACAATCTTTGATATAAGGTAAACCTATTGTCCGGTCACGAACAAGCTTTGCTGACGCAGGCAAGGTTGTCGCCAGCTACTAGAGATAGGTCTCAGTCGGCACATGACCTTGTTTCAACGTTGAATCCACGTTGAAATCACCGTTGAAACAACGTCATGTACCTCCTTGAAGAAGTCTAGACGGGCATTTCTTCCAACCAAAGAAAGGCATTTCAGTGCTTCCTCACTGGAAAATTGTGAAACTTAGATCCTCCGAGAAGTCATTTCATGCATTTTTGCTGATTAAATGTATCATTATGATTTATCCAATATCTTATTAGAATTTACCCTTCAGTTTATTAAACAGATTTGAATTGGAAAGCAATGTTGACTAAATTTCCAGTCAGATTTCTGTTAAAATATTCAAACGAATATTTCTTATATGATAAGAATTAGGCCTACTCAGCCTCCTCTCTCAACATCGGCCATACCTGAAATCTGTTGTATGACATAAAATAATCTGGTGACTATTTAGAAAGAAATTTGACTGAATGCCGTTGTTGCCTTAGGTCTGGTGGGTTAAATGGGATGCCGTTGTTGTCTTAGGTCTGGTGGGTTAAATGGTTAACAAGTACATAATAGTTGTATTTTCATGGTTCTACGAATCATCTTTGAGCAAATTATTGCAATGGCAAGTGTCGTACCAATTTAAAAGGAGAGGCGTGGTTTCTTCTAATTCTTTTCTCGATATCGTATCGAAGGAGATCTCGCGAGACACGAATGGTTCCCTACCTGCCATACCGCTCGCAACGTCCCTGGGCCACTATGACTTCCTGTTCTGTCACGTGTGATCTTTGCTGCGAGGATAATGTACTGCCCATCGACGTGAAATCATTGATATGCGTATAGCAAGACTTCTGGTATAACTTACTGTCCTGTCACGTAAAATCGTTGTTGTCAGCATAACCTACTTTCCTAGCACGTGAATTCCTTGCTGTGAGAGTACGTTAGGGTCCCGTCACGTACAGTATTTGCAACTTGCCAAGCGACATAACTCACTTAGATATATAGATTATTATACTAGAGGGATCCGATCTGTCACCCAATGGACCTTTCCAGTTTATCCATACATCATATGATGTCATAATCAACTACGTGACGCGGAGGATGCAGTCATAATCAATTACAGCATGAATGACTCGATTTAGTTCGTCTTAAACGCTTAATAGTCCGACATGGTGTACGAATTGTATGTTTTTACTATTTAATAAACATTCTGTCGATATTTTGAAACTAATTTGACTGGGCGCTGTTGCTGACATAGGCAGCAACAGCACCCAGTCACACTATATGTAGTTTCAAAATACTCAACTGCTAACCTGTATAATTTTCTGGAAATTGAGATTCAAAGAGTGCAGGGATCGATTGATCCCAACACAGGCGAAGGGATGGGCGGGGCATAGCTAAAACTGAAAAGGTCCATTAGCTGACGTCATGATTAAAATACGTCATTTCTTAGCTAACGTCACAATCAAAATGACACGTCCACCACGAGGTCGAAAGGTCATCACGAAAGTGTATGAATTGTATGTCTTTTGCGATTTTACCATCGAGTTAGAATAGCCGTAGAGCGACCCTCAAGGACGGAATTTCAGAGTTCAGTATTTTTCTCCAGATGTATAGTCTCCAAAATCATTTATTTTTGCTACTAATTTTATTACGTCGTGAAAAAAAGTCCCAGATTATTATAGCTAACACAATTTTATTTCTGATAAACATATATAAATTTTCGTCTTTGATCAATTACAGCATGAATGTCTCGATTTCGTCCTTCTTAAACGCTGAAGAGACCGACACGTTGTACGAATTGTATGTCTTTAACATTCTGCTGAATAATTTGAACAAATTAGTTTCAAAATACTCCAGCTTACCTGCATAGTTTTCTGGAAATTGATAGTGGAGCGTTCCTAACACGAGCGGGGTGTGGGTGGAGCTTAGCTAGAGATGGGCGGGGCATAGCTAAATCCGGAAAGGTACATTCGTTAAATAATTATACAATAATAGACATAGCTATTTAGCCTGTATCTACCTGTGTTTTGTAGCTGTGTTAACCAGCCTGCCACCCGTATCTAGCACATGCTTTGATGTGGTACCCGATTGCATGATGCAGTATGAAAATTGTATCAATCCACGGTACAGAACTTGGATGCAGATTAACTGCAAGAGGACTTGCAGTCTGTGTGGTCAGTGAATGTATTAGATATCATCGTATAAGCAATGGAGGGATCCAATATGTTCCTCGTTTATCCGACGTCATAATAAACACAGGTCACGTGTTAGTTGATGTCATATCTGCTTACTTGTTTGTTTACTACACATACACCTTGCTCGTTTACTCTAATTGTTTATTTGCTACTTAGATGTAAACTACTTTAATTATTTTAACTATACAAAGATAGGCCCACACTCTGGGACAGTCTGTGCATGACTAATTATGATCGGAATGTTCCGTTACTTCTCGGGTGCTTCCGTCAGTGATATACAGTTAATATATGAATGTTCCAGGACACCACACGTAGGTCCGACACGAAAGTGACAAATGTAGCTCGCGGGGGTACGTGCTGGTTCGCTATTACGTTTCCACCCATCGTACCGCAAGTCCACGATGTTTGGGAGTGCTGGTTAGCTGCGAATCTCGGGGTTGCGGATCCCGTTTTATGTCTCTCCGAGAAATACAAAGACCGACTTCTAGAGCCAGTGGAACACTGATGTTCCAGTGGGATCGTGCGACCATTGCCGCCGAGATTGAACCACACGGTGCGTCCCAACTATTTGTGTCACCAGTGTGTCTATCCATACTAATTTTAGAGATATGGAACATTTATAATTAAACGATAGAAATATTAATATACTATACAAACAATGCGATTCGTTTGACAGTAAATGAGCACAATAATACACAACATAGAGCCATCCGGTGTCCTTTCCACGTGGTGTCGCCAGAGGTACCACACAGGTCCTTGAATCCGCAGAGGTATCCCCGCGAGAGAAGCATCCGCAACGAAGTCACTAGGTAGCTTAATATAAGCTGACATACCCCTAACACACGCACGCACGCACGCACGCACAAATAAAATATTGTTGTTTGGAGAGGAAAGTGCCTCACGCGGGCCTCCGTCACAAGAAAATGCCTTCAACGCCGAAGCGTAGGAAAGAGCTGGCAAAAAGGGCCACTCTTTTCTACAACAGAAATATGCAAAGTGCGGTAGATCGTAGTGAAACCATAATTAATGTGATGCTTACTGGTTTACGTGAAGACGGGACGAACGATTTCCGAAGAATTCCCAGGTCACCGTCTTATGTAGTTCCAAAGCTACTGTATTGGTAGTTGCCGCTTCATTTATGCGGGCCTTCTGCTACAGTCTAACCTACCGTTTAGTTGTTAGAAACGAAAACTAGCTTTGGCCGCAAGTGGCAGGGATTCCTACCTAACTTTAGATACAGCTATCCGATGGGCACAGATGCTCAGTTTCCCGTAGGTTACCTTGTCTAGCATCTACCTCCAAGGACAGCATGCGTACATGTTACGACACAAGGCCTCCGAATTAGATGAAAATCCGGCCACCTTGCCCCGCAGCCACATAACACATCACCTGTGTGTTGTTGTAATATTTAAGGCGTTTATATGCTAGTTCCCAATGCTAGGGTCTAGACTCACGCCTGGGATGCAACACATCACCTGGACAATGGCTACACTTCACACAAGCAAGTTTTGATCACTAACATGTCGTTATGGTGGGGATAGAGAGACGAATATCCATCGCGAGCGTCCTTCCCGTGAGGGCGTGGCGGACTCCAAGATCTCACCCAGACACTTCACCGAGTTGGATGGAGATTCGCGTCCCGTCCATCACCTAGTCCTACGGATCTAACAGTTGACCTGTCGTTAGGATTATTTCCAATATGCCCAGATATGCACTGCGGGCCGGTAAACAAACTAACTAACTCACATTTCTAACTATGTGTTTTCACAGTGCTTCCTACATTTCATGGAAGCTGTTGAATATTTTGTAACTAATTTGACTGGCAGCAACAACGCCCAGTCAAATTCATTTCAAAATATTCAACAGAATATTTATTAAATAGTACAGGCATACAATTTGTACAGCAAAGCATAGACCGTCTTCAAATATGCCTTCGTGACGTAGGCTACTTATCGACATCATTCATGACGTCATTTATTATAATGTCATTCTACACATCACGTAGTTGATTATGACGTCATATGATGGTTGGATACTCTGGAAAGATGAATTGAAGTAAACCTCTAGTGTGCACAAATCTGGTGTATTTTGCGTTATTCAGCTAGGATATATCGCATTACATTTGGCTAGTGTGCTGTCACGCGCGTGTGTGTCTGTGTGTGACTGGCACGAAATTGACATAGATTTGAGATAGCTATTTAAAGAATCTGTTACCAGAAGCCCTTTAACTATCACCTATGAAATGTAGATAATCTGATGACCTATATATTTTAATTTCATCATCCTATTTATAAGGTGCACATATGCAACGAAAATAAGTATTATGTATGGATCTTCGAGATTTAACTGCAAACGAATTTATCCGTCCATCATTTGACGTCATAATCAATTACGCCACGTGTTATGTGACGTGTAGGATGACGGCATACTCAATTGCATCATGAATGGCTCGATTTTGTCCGTCTTAAATGCTTAATAGTCGACACATTGTACGAATTGTATGTCTTTGCTATTTAATAAACATGCTGTCGAATATTTTGAAACTAATCTAACTTGGCGCTGTTGTTGCCATAGGCAGCAACAGCACCAAGTCAAATTAGTTTCAAAATATTCAACAGCTAACCTGTATAGTTTTATGGAAATTGATAGTCAGGGAGTTCAGAGATCGATCGATCCCTATGCGAGCGAGGTGTAGATGGAGATTAGTTAGAGATGGGCGGGACATAGCAAAAACTGGAAAGGTAAATTAACGTTTCGTTAACCGCAGAATACACTTCTTCGCAGAGGCTGTTACGATTGCTGCCTGCCCTCAGGGCTACAGTGGTAAGTACACACACGCACGCACGCACGCACGCACGCACGCACGCACGCACGCACGCACGCACGCACGAACGCACGCACGCACGCACGCACGCACGCACGCACGCAGATGGGCACCATATTTTCATTTTACTTCTTTTTCTTGTCTACTCCTACTCTATACCAAATCTGTTATTGCCGATCTATGAGCAGGACCATGTTTCTCCCCTCGAATTTGATTAATTAATTAATTAATTAATTAATTAATTTATATTACTGATCTGGATTGACTCAAATTCTGTAAATATGAATATCTCTGAAACTTCTGGTCTTATTTTGCTCAAATTGTAGCACAAGAAAGGTGTGACAACACACTAGGATTCCACAGATTTTGGTGTGATCCACAGAAATCCGATAAATTAAGAAGATCCGAAATAATCCGTAAAATTCGAAAACCTTTTACAATCTGACAAAAAACTGGAGAATGAGGTCTGCAATCTCTGAATACTCTCATTCATTCGTTCGTTCAGTTACTCGCTCGCTTGCTCGCCCGCCTGCCCGCCCGCCCCCTCCCTCCCTCCATCCCTCACTCACTCACTCACTCACTCTCTCTCTCACTCACTCACTCACTCACTCACTCACTCACTCACTCACTCACTCACTCACTCACTCACTCACTCACTCACTCACTCACTCACTCACTCACTCACTCACTCAATCACTCACTCACTCACTCACTCACTCACTCACTTAGGTTACCGAATATTCTACTTGTGTCCATAAATAATGATACACACGTTGGTTACCTGTGATTATATTCAAATCCAGTGTAATTTGCACCTAACAATTGGTCGTTTGTGATCAGAGACCTTTATTACATACATAATCTCAAGTGCCAGTTCTATTTATCACACATTCAGATGATACAAATGTGTATAAAGGTAGAAACTTATGTTAATTCATGCAATTTAGCGATGTTAGCTAATAACATTTTTCGAATATTTTGGCATTTACGTTGGCTTTATCCCCATAATCATTAAAATATCAAAGTTCTAAGTTCTATTAACTTTCGCATATTGACGAATTCACTTTCACACCGACCACGGGCCCTAAATGGTTGGATACTCGAAATATTCATCTAACTGAAGTTTCCCATTTAAACATTACTGTGATAACATGAGAAAATTTGAGTCGACAAATAGAACTCCCCTCGTTCGAGCAAGTTGTCTTACCTTCAGACAAATGACTGCTCGGAAAACTTTGCAACAACTAGTTTTTTAAATGATGAACTACTAGCATATGAAACTTAAAAAAAAAATATATTGCTGTACATTTATGATTACAAAGTGGCATGATGACCGTCGACTATGTTTACATTACTTGCTCATAAACCACTTTTCACGATTGCTCTGGTACATTCAGCTCGAGATGATTGGGAGTCGTGCTAAGAGATATGCACTTTTGACAAGAACTTGAAGAAGTGAAGATTCTTGTCTAACTCACCCATTATATTCAACTTATACATGCGCGCCAAGAAACTGTAACGTCACGTGATTGCTGAGCCTCTCGCATATTAATTGGAACCGCATTCTATACCATTTACGGACAGACTCATCATCACATATTAATGACATACAGTATATGTGATCAAGACGATAGAGGAATGGCCGATATTTCTAGGTCAGGCTGAATCCGTCCACTTTGCCCGGCCACTATCGTGTTGACCGGGATGACCAGTATTGCACATACATATCGACAGCAAGCGCGTGTTATCGATCTATATCTATATACTCTCTATAACTCATTGTGTATGACTTCTATCCAATTATTGTAAGCGGTAATCTCCGGGCTAAATGTTAGAATAACTTCGGAGTAGCTAAACCCAACTTAATTCACACATTTACGGTATGATAACTGGTGCACATTTTCCCACTGAAACATTGATTGTGTTGAACCAACTTCTGCAGGATCCGGATGTTCTCAGTTTACAGAATGCACCCCTAACCCGTGTCAGAATGGAGGTATATGTTACCCAGATGGGATGAACTTTGGATGTAACTGCGCAAACACCGGCTTTGCAGGTCAGTTTTCATGCATTTGCTAAGACAAAGAACATTTGATGGAAAATCTGCAGCGTATCTAATTATATACCTCTAATCCTGTATATTGCGGACACTGACTTATGGGGTCAAAATATGCCTTGATAACTCATCTTACTGGGTCGGTTACTGGGCCATTGGTCCGTTATTGATGCAGTACCGGCCCAGTAACATGCGTTACCAGGGCTGATGGTTCACAGCGAATCGCCGTCTTTTGAATTGTTCCCTATAGACAAGATTTTCTGTATACTATAAGCTTGTATTGTTTAATTGATTGAGATACGCTCTGGTAATATATTGTTTTATTGTTTGTGAATGTCATACACGACCACCAGAGCCGCGTTAAGGCAATCACTAATGGGGTTACAGGCCCCTTTCCCCCAAAATCAAATACATCTATCACGTTTTAACAATTTGAACATTTTAATCCCAGTATCTCACTTTTACAATCATGATATATGTAATCTGTTGGATAGTTTAACATAAGTTTGACTTGAAGGCAGCATAAGCTTTCAGACAAATTAGTTTCAAAATATTCAATAGCATTTTACACATAAGTAACGAATTTATTACATTGCGGAGTAGTAGTCAGTGGCGGATTAAGGGGGGGGGGGGCTGGCTGGGCTGCAGCCCGGGGCCCCCAATATTTTGGGGCCCCCAAATCAAAAACCATTATCGCATTTAACCAATTTGAACGTTTTAATCCCAGTATCTCACTTTTGCAACCACGATACGCCATAGGCAGCACCAGCACCCAGTCGAATTAGTTTCAAAATATTCAACAGCTCACCTGCATAGTTGTATGAAAATTGATAGTCAGGGAGTTCAGAGATCGATCGATCCCAAAACGAGCGTGGTGTGGGTGGAGCTTAGATAGAGAGGGACTGCATGGCTAAAGCTGGAAAGACCCATTGGAATCACACTTCCTGTGAGTAGCATTATAAGGGGCCCCTACAACTATTTAGCCCTGGGCCCCAACTAGGCTTAATCCGGCTCTGGTAGTAGTAGTAGTAGTAGTAGTAGTAGTAGTAGTAGTAGTAGTAGTAGTAGTAGTAGCGGTAGCGGCACCGTCAGCGGCAGCGGCAGCAACAGCAGCAGCATCGGCGGCGGCAGTGGTGGAGGCGGCGGCGGCGGCGGCGGCAGCAGCAGCATCAATACATTCAATATGGAACATGTACAACTATTTAGCTCTGGGCCCAAATGGACTTAATCCGGCTCCGAAGTCACCGCGTAAATACCAGTATATCCTAACGCACATATATCTGACACACCACGACACACGACACGATGAATTAAAAACATACACACGCCTATCCGCCTCACAACACGAAGGCATATCTGATGCGTTGTGTCCAAGGTATCTTTCCTATGTCGCAGGGAAGTTGTTGAATAATGTGAACATTATTTGACAGGTAAATTAGTTTCAAAATATCTCACAAAATATCGGTAGCATCATAAATAATAGGCTGCTTTTGGTATGTAAAGGTTAAGGCCTAAAAGATAAGGGAAATTCACAAATAAAAATCATAGTTGGTTAACATATTGCCTAGTTGGTTGCCAGAAAACGTGCGTTTCCAGTTTATCCATCAATCATATGACGTCATAATCAACTACGTGACATGTAGGATGAGGTCATAATCAATGACATCATGAATAACGTAGATCTGTTTGTCACAAATGCTCAATTAATGACGGACTAAGCGTCGTTGTACGAATTGTATGTCTTAACTATTTAATACAAATGCTGTTGAATATCTTGAGACTAATTTTGCAAGGCGCTGTTACTGCCATAGGCAGCAAAAGTACCCAGTCAAATAAGTTTCAAAATATTCAACATCTTATCTGTATTGCTTCTGGAAATTGATAGTCAGGGGGTTCAAGGATCGATCGATCGATCCCGGAACGGGCGAAGTGTGGGTGGAGCTTAGCTACAGATGGCCGGGCCATACAGCACAGCTCATAATTCAGTTAAAATGTTTCCAGAACAAAGACACAATTATGTTAGTTCGTACAATTTTGAACATGTAAAGAATAATCCGTCGAATATTTTGGCAGCAATGTCTTCCAATCCAATTATATTAAAAATATTCACCAATACAAGTTATTTTGTTTTGGAAACATTCTATATTATTTCTGAGCTGTACTGTACACAGGATTCCTCCATTTAGAAAGTGATCTGTTTTTTACATCAAGCATTTTGCGATGATATGTATTTAAAATAACGTATGTTGCTGCATTCGTAGTTGTTAGGTGGCTAAGCCTGGACTTATTATGAGAGGAACCTATATAGTGGACAACGGCCGTATTAACCACTGTTATGTCAACAACGCATCAACACGCTCAAAATACTATTTGATGTATCAATTAAACATTTTGATGGTCAATGTGTTTCAAGATATTTTAATTTTAGAAAAGTATTTTTGTAAAGTTACCACTGGATTTTTTTTCGCCGGCTTGACCATCAAAGGGATAATGGGAAAGAAAATGTATTTTTTTGCTTAGCCAGTGTCTATCTGCCGGCCGAAAGAAGAGTATTTTTGAAAATTTACCACTGGAATGACTGGTTCGGTCACCGAGCCAGTCATTCCAGTAGTAAAATTTCAAAAATACTCTTTTCTAGGCCTTTCAAATACCCATGTCTCAAGACCACTGCAGAGTTGTTTTTGGGCAGTTTGATCATTAAAGGGGTAAGTTGATACAAGAGGGTGTGGGGGGGGTCAAAGATGGCCCAATCTTCACTCCACCTTATGCATACACATAGGCTAGCTCGATTTTTGCTTTGAAACATCTTTGAAAGAATATCACGATTTTCTTGATTAAATCATAGATCCAGGGCCGTATTAAGGGTCTAGGGACCCCTGGGATATCGGGGGTGGGGTGGGGGGATGGGGGGGGGGGGCGGGTTGTGGTCCGGTGAAATTTTGAGATCTGGATGCTCTCAGATGGTTTCTCCTGTGTTTATTGCAGATAAATATAGACCTTTGCTTGGCCAGGAAAATTGGTTGAGCCGACACTCTGGTACACATTGAGCACAGTGATTTTGTTGGGCTTTTAAACCTGAAATTTGTTCAGGAATATTTAACATTTTTCTTAGAATATGTCCAGCTGAAGACCAAGAGATTACTTTTGAAATTTTACCACTTAAATAACTGGCTCGTTTATCGAGCCAGTCATTTCAAAGGTAAAAATTGAAAAAATAGTCATTTCTTGGTCTGCAAATGGACATTTCTCAAACCACTGCAGAAGGCTTGATATCATTAAAAAATTAAGAACTCAGTTGCAGATAGGCCAGGCAGTCGGGCCCCATTGACACGTGGTGCCCTGGGCACTTGCTCCTTCCGGCCATAGGTTAATATGGCCCTGCGTAGATCCAAATCATATATGGAATCTAGTGTCTAATTATTTCTGTAAAGCGATGCCTGTCTACCGTGTATATAGGAATCGTATTACTTACTACATAACGTGCGATTGAATTAGTCACAGACTTCCACCGAGCAAACGATTGGTTGCAATACACTTCTTTCTGTATAGTCACGGAGATATTTGACGACTAAGCTGCGTTTACCTGGCACGCGGAATGCGGAAAGAGGGTTGCGGAAACGGAACGCGGAATATACTTCTGAGTTCTGATCGCTCTTTGCTATTTTCCTTCATCCATTTACCTGCACGCGGTAAGCTGCATACGGAAAACCCGATCGCTCGGTGTAGCGATTTTTCCGGACGGAAAAAAAATTCCGTTGCGGAATAGAGCACATGTAACCGAGCAACGAAAGGGTAATCCAAGAAGTTAAAGCTGATGCATCGTCTAAAATTATAAGAACTAATTTGTCGAAAAAAATCGGAAATCAGTAATATTATAATTACATGTTATTAGATTAGGCCAAGGTATCATTTAAAAATCTAATCGTCAGTATCCGCCATTTTGGATCTGCATCTCTCGCCTCCGTACATAAACATTTTGTAATGGTCTCAGTGGAACGCTAGATATCAAAGCGTAAAAAAATGTATTGTCGCTTTTCACAGAAATTTGATAGAAATATCGCAATATCACCAATAAAAATGTAATAAAACAACGCAATGATTCCGCGTGCAGGTGTACGGTACAGGCGATATTTTACCCGCATACCGCATACCCGCTTTCCGTTCCGCGTTCCGGAATCGGCACCCGCGTGCCAGGTAAACGCATATTTACTCGGCATTACAACATTGCTGTCGATATCACATATCACAATCACTGTCACCGTGGTTACGTTTTGACAAACACACACTCTTATATTTACCAGAGCTATATGGTACACTTTTAAAGGGTTCGTCACATTTGATGTATTACCATTCAGCACTAAATATAAATTTAACCCGTCTTGTGTCAACTTAACCATTTAATGGCCAGGTTGGTAAAAACGACCTCGACAGTGATCTTGAGAAATGTCTATTTGCAAGCTACGAGAAGAATATTTTTGAAAATTTACCACTGAAATGACTGGCTCGGTTACCGAGCCAGTCATTTCAGTAGTACATTTTCAAAAATACGCTTCTTGCTCAGCAATTGGACTTTTCAGGCCATTAACGTATTAACGATATGCCATTACATGAATTAAGCAATTACACGATTTTCCAAATTTGACAAGCCATTAAAAAATAAACGTTATTAAACGACCTGGCCTTGTTATTAAGAGAAATCGCTAATCTCCGCTATCGCCAGGATTAAAAAATTCTAATCACTGATCTTTTAAGCAAAATATAGCCGTAGCTATTTGTCAATCGTGGATGAAATTCTCTAGCTACGTGGAGAGCAACCAATGAAAGTGAAGGTCTATACTTGACCTGTTAGTTCGTGACAACCGCCAAAGATCGTCGTCGGCGAATGAAAGATAATTCGCCTTTCTGGAGTATCCAGCTATCATCTGACGTCATATGACGTCATAATCAGCTAAGCGGTGTGTAGGATGACGTCATAATCATTACGTCATAAAGGATTCTATTTGGCCCGTCTTTAACTTTTATTAGTTCGACACGTTGTACGAATTGTACGTCTCTACTATTTAATAAATATGTTGTTGAATATTTTAAAACTAATTTGACTGGAAGCTGTTGCTGCCATAGGCAGCAACAGCGTCCACTCAAATTAGTTCCAAAATATTCAATAGCTTGAGTGTATAGTTTTCTGGGAATTGGTAGTCAGGGAGCTCAGAGATCGACCGATCCCAACAGAAGCGTGATGTGGGTGGAGTTTAGCTAGAGATGGGCGGGGCATGGCTAAAATGGAACGGCCCATTATATGACAGTTCGATGGATTAACAGCTTTCTCAACTACTAAGCTGTTACCTCGCTAGTGTTAGCTCGCTTGTCATAGCACTTTGCGCTGTAAGTAGTACTTAGTGAACACGTGCATGGAATGGATTACAACGGTATTCTTTTACTGCGGAAGTGTGAGGTGTAAAATATTATATTCCGATCATATTTTTACAAAATCATGATCTTTGATTACACCGTGAAATCCATCCTCATATAAATTGTTCTCTCTGTTTCTATCTTAGATTTTCACTCTCTCAACACACGTGTCATGC